>CM023954.1:29942890-29953026 GCA_013407115.1 Glycine latifolia
TCCTTGGGTTTGCAGCTACTTATCCCATATTTTATTCCCTACCATGTCCTTGACCACATTACAACCCTGAAAAGACCTTTTGATCCTTATATGCATGTTTATTGAGTGTTGATTGTAGAGGCATGCCAAGTCTATCTGTTGCTTGTTTTCATGAGTGCTTTGAGAGTATACAATTGCCTAAACACTTGAGAGATACAGTGTGAAACAGTGCATCTGGTGAGGTTCTGTTGTTTTTAATTCACCTCTTGAGCGGATTGATTGTCTTGCTAAGTTTTGAATGCTTGGATACATTCCATAAGTGTGTAGTTTCTCTGACTCTTTGTGTGTTCGAATCTGTCAATCCCTTTCTCTTTTCCCAGTATTCATTAAGGATTGTGCGGAACTGTTTATTTTACAGTGTGTCTTTGTGTCTTTGTATTTTCTCTTTATCTATTTTATTTCTTTCTGTTGTGTCATCTTCTTTAATGTCTTTAGATTTGTTCCTTGCTCTACTTTTGGATTTTGCCCAGGAGTGCAAAAGGCTAAGCATGGGGGGTTTTGATGAGTCACTTTTTACCTATATTTTCTCATCTTTCTGTACTCATTTTAATCCCTAATTTGGCTTTAATCATTTATATTCCGCACTGTTTCTCATTTAGGATTAATTGGACCGATAATTCAGATTTTAGCGAATTTGGATTTTCTAAGTTTAATTATTCCAATTTTTATTTTAAGGGCAGTTTAATAATTAAATGAGCTTGGAATTAATCGTGGACTTGAAGATTGGAGTGCCACGTCAGCATCATTTTCCGCATCAGCATTTTTATTTTCATTTTATTTCGCTTTAGTGATTGTTTGGGCCAGAATTGTTAAAAATGGCCGATTTTCGTTTTAGGTCACTAGTATATTTAGGGAACTGTGCCCATGCAGAAAGGAGACTACTATTTCACGTTTTTATGCTATCTTAGGGTTTAGGATTTCAGCTTCTGTTGGTAATTTCTGCGCTTTCGTTTCATTTTCATTTTGGATTCTCTGTTCAGAATACGTATTGCGTTTCAATTGCAGTTCCTATTTCTTTTTTGCTTCCAGCTTTCGTTTCTGTTCTGGGTTTTAATTTTGTTTCTGTTTATAGCTTTTTAATTTCGTTTCTGTTATGATTTCTCTTCAATTCATGTTTCTGTTGCTAATTTCGAATTAATGGAAGGCTAATTCTAGGGTTGGGCCCTAGAACAGATTGCAAAATCTTTAATGGAGGTTTTGTGTTCTTGCAACTCTATTTTGCTTGATTCTTCCTTGTTGGGTTTCAATCCTGCAAATTTCGAATTAGGGTTATGCTTAATGACTATGTTCTGTAATTTTCGAATTGGGGTCATACTTAATGATTCTGTTCTGCGGGTTTGATTCTCACGAGGTTCACAATTGCTTAATTCGCGTAGGGAAGTTTTGGGTTAATCTTCGCTTAGTAGATTAATCTGGACTAACCAGGATTAAGTTAAGATAGATTATATTTTGTGAACCAAGGATATTGGAGGCGCAATCTGTTCAAAGGCCTAACTGTTTTAATCACTGCATTTAATTGATAATTTTGTTTCATTTCATATAATTCTGAATTTGTAAAAAAAACCCCCAAATACATGTTTTAGCCCTTAACACAGTCAATCGATCCTTGAGAGACGACCTAGGTCACTTCCTAGTACTGCATTTAATTGCATTAATTTGGTTGAATACGGCTTCGATTACTGCTATACAATAAATTTCAATGCCTTGTTATGAGTTATCAGACTGGCCATCTGTATAATTCGTGATAACGCAAAGGGACATTATGGAAAGCATTCAGGAATACAAAGAGCGAAGAGACGGTGTAGGATTTTTGTGTGTTTGTTTGTGTGTATTCCTTCCAGGTTTTCACTTCTTGCTATGCGTAGGAAGTGATGGCTGGTAGGAATGACCGTGCTATAGCCGATGCCCTCCAAGCCTTAGCTCAGGCTTTGGGGAACCAGAATAGAGGAGAAGCTACGGGAGCTGTGGAATATCAAGGACTGGATCGCTTTCAGCGCAACAATCCTCCTTCTTTCCGTGGAGGGTACGACCTAGATGGTGCCCAAAACTGGATACGGGAGATTGAGAAGATTTTCCGGGTTATGGCATGTCCAGAGGAGCAGAAAGTTGCTTTTGGCACCTACACTCTAGTAGAAGAAGATGAGTATTGGTGGGATAACACTCGCCAATGCATGGAGGCTGAAGGTCAGGTGGTCACTTGGGAAACCTTTAAGAGGGCATTTTTGGAGAAGTATTTTCCTGAAGATGTTAGGAACAAGAAGGAGGTGGAATTCCTAGAACTTAAGCAAGGAAACATGATGGTAGCTGAGTATGAAGCTAAGTTTGAAAAGTTGGTAAGGTACTTCCCTCACTACCAAGGAAGAGATGGTGAAAGTTCCAAGTGTGTGAAGTTTCTGAATGGCTTGCGACCTGAGGTGAAGCAAGCTGTGAACTATCAAGGTGTCCGCCAGTTCCCATAGTTGGTCAACATGTGCAGGATATGGGATGAGGATTCTCGAGACAAAGCGGCCTATTATCAGAATATAGGCCCAATGAAGAACAAGAAGACCGGGCTGCCAAACTGTAGAAAACCTTACACCATCCCTCCTAAGCCATATGGTCATCGTCCCAACAATCAAAGAGCTGCTACTTTGGGATATCCTGGTGGTAATGGTAGCAGACCCACTACTTTTCCAAATCGGATCACTTGTTTCAAGTGTGGTAAGCCCGGGCATGTCTCTACTAACTGTATGCAAGGAGACCTGTTTTGTTACAACTGTAAGCAGAAGGGTCACTTCAAAAGGGACTACTCATATCCCAAGAGAGAGCATAATGGTGGAGGCCTCCATAACCAACCCGGACATCCGAAAGCCATAGGGAGAGTCTTTACTCTTAGTGGTGCTGAAGCTTCAAAATCCAAAGATCTAATCCAAGGTAGATGTTTCATAAGCGGGATTCCATTACTCATGCTTTTCAACTCTGGTGCAACCCATTCGTTTATATCCCGGTTATATGTAAAGAAACTTAAAATTTATGTGTATTCTTTGAATGATGAGCTTGTGGTTGAGACCTCGACTAGTGGGTCTGTTTTAACTTCTGAGGTGTGCTTGAATTGTCTTGTAGAAATTTCTGATAGAAAATTCTATGTTGATCTGATTTGTTTGCCTCTTAGCCAGATTGACGTTATTTTGGGAATGAATTGGTTATCTTCCAACCATGTTTTGTTGAATTGTTTTGATAAAACTGTTGTGTTTACCAATTTGGATGTGAGAAATAGTGGGATGTTTGTCTCTGCCAACCCGATTATGTCATCTTGGAAAGAAAGTGCTCAAGCGTACATGGTCTTGTCAAACCTGGAAGCAAAGACCAAGGTTTCTCTAGATGACCTCCCCGTTGTTAGAGAGTTTCCAGGAGTGTTTCCTGAGGATGTATATGGTATACCACCTGAGAGAGAGATAGATTTTTCTATAGATTTGGTGCCTGGTGCTGGACCCATATCTGTAGCCCCTTATAGGATGTCCCCTATAAAGTTAGCTGAGCTTACGAAGCAGTTGGAAGAACTGTTGGATAAGCAGTTTGTGAGGCCTAGTGTGTCTCCATGGGGAGCACCAGTATTGTTAGTGAAGAAGAAGGATGGAACCATGAGGTTATGTGTAGACTACCGCCAGCTGAATAAGGTGACGATTAAGCATAAGTATCCTTTTTCTAGAATAAATGATCTTATGGATCAATTGGTAGAAGCTTGTGTGTTTAGTAAGATAGACCTTAGGTCGGGTTACCATCATATCCATGTGAAGTCTGAGGATATTCCAAAGATTCCTCTTAGGACCTGCTATGGTCATTACGAGTATTTAGTTATGCCCTCTGGTGTGACTAATGCTCCTGGTGTGTTTATGGATTATATGAATAGGATTTTTCACCCCTATCTTGATAGCTTTGTGGTAGTTTTCATAGATGATATTTTGGTGTATTCTAAGACTAGAGAAGAGCATGAGGAGCACTTGAGGATTGTGCTACAAACCCTTAAGGATTGACAACTTTACGCTAAGTTGTCCAAGTCTGAGTTTTGGTTGGAGAAAGTGAGTTTCCTAAGACATGTGATATCCCAAGGAGGTATAGTTGTAGATCCTTCTAAAGTAGAAGCTGTTCTTGAGTGGAATAGCCCCAAGTCTATGTTCGAGATTAAGAGTTTTCTGGGCTTAATAGGATATTACCGGAGATTCATAGCAGGTTTCTCCAAGGTAGCTTTACCTTTGACCAAGCTGACTTGTAAGGGTCAAGTTTTTGTGTGGGATGCCCAGTGTGAGCATAGTTTCCAAACCCTTAAAGAAAAGCTAACAACCATGCCTGCGTTAGTTTTTCTTAACCTAAGAGAACCCTTTGAAGTGTTTTGTGAGGCATCAAAGATGGGTTTACGAGGAGTGTTAATGCAGAATGGCCAAGTAGTGGCCTATGCTTCTAGACAACTTAAGGCGCATGAAAGGAATTATCCTACCCATGATTTGGAGTTAGCTGCTGAAGTGTTTGTGATTGAGTATTTTTAGTTTAATATTTTTCTATTCTTGGACTTTTATTTTCCCATTCTATTCAGTTTTTGCCTTAGGCAAACAAGTGGGCTTAATTGATAATTGTTGCTTATTTTCGGAGTTTTTGCGTACTTGACCTATCTTCCTTGTACAAGACCTAGAGAGCTCTACAGAACTCCAAATGGCACATATGGGTAGTCCATGGAAAGATAAGGAAAAGATCTACACGTTTGTCAGAGATAAGCCAAGGCCAATTCTATCATTTTGAGGGTCATTTTAGGCTTGAAAGTCAGAATCACTGCACTTGAATTTTGGGCTGCGAAATTGGTGTAATTAGTAATTAGCTAGATTAGTTGGACTTCATTGTGGCCCATCCTTTCCTACTGACTCAGTCACTATATTTAAGTGATTTTAGTTATTTGGATGGACACACTTCATTTTAGCAAAAACACATTTTGTAGTGACTCTTAGAAGTTTTTAGAATTAAAACCCTTTCTCTTATTTTCTCTCAATTGTTCTTCACTGTTCTTCATTTTCATTTCTGTTCTTCCATTTTCATGCACTCATTTCATGGGGATTTCATTGATGATGATCATGGAAGGCTAAAAAATCAATTAATCCCAGGATCCAAGCCCAAACAAGGAGAATTTGAGTTCTAGTTTGGTATTTCAAATTTCGTGTGAATGTTCACTTTCTTCTTCAATCCTCTATTCAATTTTCATGATTATAAATGTGATTAGGATTGAAAGCGGATTAGGTTATGGATTCATTTCCTAATTTTGAATTTTAATCATAGATTATTTGGATGATATTTCAATTAGGTTTGTGGTTTCAATTAATTTAGGTGTTAATTCGATTGAACTACTTCTAATGAAATTGAATGAACTTTCATAATAGAATCATTATCTGAGAATTAGGATAATTCGTATTGCTTGGTTTGGTGAATTGGATTGATGCTTTTCAATCTGTTTTAAATTACCTTTAATCAATTCTGTTAGTTTTTGCAATTTTCATTTATTGCATGCAAACTGTTTGATAAAAAATCCCCCTATTATTTACTAGTGAATTGAAGTTGGAACCATATTGATTGTGTCTCTGAGTCGACCTAGGTTAATCCTATGCTACAGAATTAGCGTAGTTTAATTGTTTTGATGCAATACGACATCAGTTATCAAAACTGGCACCGTTGTCGGGGACACGGTTCATTGTGTGCTAACTTTAATTCACTGCATATTAGATAATAGCATTAGTAAAATATAAAAGGAAAAAAAATATTTACATTCACTGCATATCTACATCCTGCTGCACAATTGCACTTTGTTACATATTTTCCTTGTTTCTGTTGGTTGTTATGAAGTGCATGTGAGGTGCTGGTGCAAAACAGCGAAAAAAATAGAGCAAAAACAGGGGAAAACAGAGGAAAAAACAGAGTAGTAGGGAGAGAATTAGTGTAGTGTAGTTGTGTTTGTTGTGCAATTTGCTGTCCAGAATTCTTCGGTCCTATGGAGTTTTGCTTCAAAACTTGGTATCCAAAGTTTATCCCCCATTCTAAGCAAAGTAGGAGTTTTAACATTGTTTTAACAATTTGCACAGGGGCATTTTGATCATTTCAAAGCAAACTATCTCGGAATGGGCTGAAATTTTCCCAGAATGTGGAGAAAATTAATACATCAAAGTGACCCTATGACGGACGAACACGGTCAGGAGGGGTCCAAATTGCCAAATTCGGTGATCTTGACCACTTTTCAATTTATTTTATGTTTTCATGATTTTTAAAAATCACTAAAAAAATTACAAAAATCAAGCATGATTTATAGATATTTACTGTGGTGTTTTTAAATTTTTATAAAATTGTTTAGGGCAGTTTTCCATTTTTTGTTTCATTTCAGCATATATTGTGATTAGTGTCCTGGTGGAGTAGCTATCTGACATTTCTGTGATTTCTGTATTTTTGTTCCTTATGAGTTGAACTGTGCATGACTAGGTCCACACCAAGTGATTTGCATTCATATAATCCTAAGATAGATAGGACATTTCACAGATTAAGCAGAAATAATATTAGTCTAGATGAATTTGATAGTGTAGTCCTAGATAGTAGTGTAGTGTTTTATGAGTCTTCTGTTTCTGAGTCTATTTCCAGTTCTACACATCTTGATTCTGAAATTGTTGTTGATACAATGGCTGATAACAACCTAACTCTTAAGGAATTGGCTACACCTGATGTTGTTTACCAACCTTGGTGTATTCAATATCCTGAGACTGAGGTTAGTTATGAGCTAAAATCTGGACTGATCCATTTGCTTCCAAAGTTTCATGGCCTTACAGGTGAAGATCTACACAAGCATTTTAAGGAGTTTCATGTAGTGTGTTCCACCATGTGACCACATGATATTCATGAGGACTATGTGAAGATGAAGGCATTTCCATTCTCTCTGGATGGTGTGGCCAAGGACTGGTTGTACCTTCAATCAGATCCTATCAACATCTGGACAGATATGAAGAGAATATTTTTGGAGAAATTCTTCCCTGTATCCAGAACAGCTTCCATCCGGAAAGAAATTTGTGGTATAAGACAGCTCCCTGGAGAGACATTGTATGAGTACTGGGAGAGATTCAACAAGATGTGTGCTACATGTCCTCACCATCAAATCTGTGAGCAATTATTGATTCAGTATTTTTATGAAGGTTTGATGTTGATGGACAGGAGTATCATAGATGCAGCTAGTGGAGGCGCTTTGATGGAAAAGACTCTGTTGTTGCAAGACAGTTGATTTCTAACATGGCAACCAACAATCAGCAATTTGGTACTAGAGGTGCTGCAACAAGCAAGCCTGCTGCAAATGAAGTTTCTGTTTCTATGGTTGCTGATAACCAGAGGTTGGAGAACAAGCTGACAGAGTTGACATCCCTTGTGAGACAACTTACTATTGGTCAACAACAGAACGTGATGGCAGCCAATCAACCAAGGTTATGTGGTATCTGTTGTGCACCTGATCATCCAACATATGCATGTCCCATTTTACAAGAAACAGAACATGCTGCTGATGTTTTTGCCATACAACCTGGACAGCCATTCAGACCTCAACAATAGTATAGTCCTTACTCCAACACTTATAATCCTGGTTGGAGAGATCACCCGAATTTGAGGTATGGTCCTGGTCCACAACCTCCACAGCAGACACAACAACAACAACCATTCAGATCTCAACAGCAGCAATATCAACCCTCCACCAGCAAATATCAAGCTCCTTCATTCAGACAACAGCCACAGTTCCAGCAGCCTGCACCTGCACCTGCGCAACCTGTGCAGACTAGTTCTGGACCTTCTTTGGAGGACTTGATGAAGCAAATGACAACTACCAACATTTAGTTTCAACAGAATGTCAATGCCACCATCCAAGACCTGCAGACTCAGATTGGACAGTTAGCTACAACTATCAACCAAATGCAGCAGCAAGGTTCTAGCAACATTCGAGCACAACCAGTTATTAATCCAAAGAATATGAGTGCTATTACCTTGAGGAGTGGCAAGGAGCTTCCAAATGCTGGTGCTAAAATTGATGATGGTGCCAAAATAGATTCTGCACCAACACATATTCCTCTACTTTTTCCTTTTAGATGCATTTCTGCAAAGAAAGTGGAGTTTGATTCTGATCTGCTTGAGACTTTCAGGAGGGTGGAAGTCAACATTTCCCTATTGGATGCCATCAAACATATTCCAAAATATGCAAAGTTCTTGAAGGATTTGTGCACCCACAAGAGGAAGCTGAAGGGAAATGAGCAAGTGAAGATGAGCTGAAATGCATCTGCACTTATACAGGGCAAAACTGTTGATCCACCTTGCCACAGAAGTGCAAGGATCCTGGCACTTTCAATGTCCCTTGCATCATTGGAGATTGTACTTTTGCAAATGCCATGTGTGACCTTGGAGCCTCCATTAATGTCATGCCCACATCAGTTTACAGATCATTACATCTTGGTGATTTGAAACCCACTGGTGTTCTCATTCACTTAGCCAACAGGAGTACTGCGCTTCCACTTGGACTTATTGAAGATGTGCTGGTGCGAGTTAATAATTTGATTTTTCCTGCAGATTTTTACATACTAGATATGGAGAATGAGTCTTCCAGCCATGGTTCCACATTGATCCTATGGAGACCATTCTTGATGATAGTCAAGACCAAAATTGATGTGTATGCAGGAACTTTGTCCATGGAGTTTGGTGATGACGTTGTCCAGTTTAACATTTTCGAGGCCATGAGACATCCTGTAGAGGAGCATTCTGGCATTCTTCTTGATATCATTGATGCTGCAGTAGATAGTGTAGATATTTCTGATTTACTTTCTGATTTTTCTGATTTTGATCTTGGTTCTTGTAATTGTACCTGTGATGATTCTGTTGTGTGTAGTATTTGTGCGGAGATTTCCTCCGCACTTGACTCTGATTGTGTTGCAGATACAGGTACAGATACAGGTTCTGATTCTACTATCTCCCTTCCCTCAGCCAACAACCTTTCCTTGCCTTCCACCATTCAGCCACCTTCTTTGGAGCTGAAGTCACTACCTGAACACCTTAAATATACATATTTAGATGATGCTCAGTAGCTTCCAGTCATCATATCTAGCAGCCTGTCACTTGAGCATGAAGAGAAGTTGCTACATGTTTTGAAAGGCCACAAAAAGGTCATTGGATGGACACTTGCTGACCTTCCTGGAATAAATCCTTCCATCTGCATGCATCGAATACTCTTGGAGGATGATTCTAGGCTGGTGAGGTAGCCACAGAGGAGGCTGAATCCCACTATTCTTGATGTGGTGAATAAGGAAGTGATGAAGTTACTAGCTGCAGGGATCATCTATCCCATTTCAGATAGTACTTGGGTTTCAACTGTCCAAGTGGTCCCTAAGAAGTTGGGTATCACTGTTGTGCAAAATCAAGATAATGAGTTGATTCCGACTAGAGTAGCCAATAGTTGGCGAGTTTGCATTCACTATAGGAGACTTAACCAGGAAACTCGTAAGGACCATTTCCCTCTTCCCTTCATTGACCAGGTTCTTGAGAGGTTGGCAGGTAAATCACATTGTTGCTTTCTTGATGGTTTTTCTGGTTACATGCAGATTCATATTACACCGGAGGACCAACATAAGACCATATTCACCTGTCCATTTGGCACATTTGCTTACACTAGGATGCCTTTTGACCTATGCAACGCATCTGCTACCTTCCAAATGTAAAATATAGGAACACTTCACAATTAACCAAGAGGGGGGTGAATTGGTTAAATCTTGGTAAATTAAAATTCTTTATACTAAATCAGATTTTTCCTTAGGATCTTTATTACTTTTGAAACCAAGAGTACTTATTCAATCAAATGTTCAGCCCAAGGTATCCAATAACTCAAGATTAAATTGATAAGCACAGCAAGACAATCAAGATGGACAGGAAATAATCAAGAACGAAATTAAAATCAAAGCACAAGAGATTTATACTGGTTCACTTCAAACACTATGAAGCTACATCCAGTTTTCTTCCACTCAACACTAGAGTGAAGTTCCACTATTGCAAAATTCTGTTCTTACAAGTAATTACAA
>CM023954.1:29962684-29994464 GCA_013407115.1 Glycine latifolia
TTTCCCCTTCTTTAGATTGACCGGGTTTCTTTCCCAGGCTCGTTTCTTCTCTTTAGAGATGTTGAGCTCATTTCCTCTTCTTTAAAGTTGCCGGGTTCCTTTCCCGGGCTCATTTCTTCTCTTTAGAGATGTTGAGCTCATTTCCCCTTCTTTAGATTGACCGGGTTTCTTTCCCAGGCTCGTTTCTTCTTTTTAGAGATGTTGAGCTCATTTCCTCTTCTTTAAAGTTACCGGGTTCCTTTCCCAGGCTTGTTTCTTCTCTTTAGAGCTGCTGCGCTCGTTTCTTTCTTTAGAGCTACCGCGCTAGTGCTGCGAGGCTCAGTTTATCCTTTTTCAATAGTGCTGCCTAGTTAGTGGACCATCTCGGCTCACTAGTTTACGTTGTGTTTACGATTGATTTGTAAGTAATGATTGTATATGATACTATTGGAATAGTGAAGGGTTGTATATGAGGTGATAATATTGATGATGCTATGGTTGTATGCTATGAATATACCGGATGGTGCAATGATCGGTTGGTTACCCTTGCGAGGAAGGATTCGTTCCTAGCAACGGTCATTGCATCGGTGAGCCCATGTTGGGGCTGTATGTATATACATGGGAGGTGCATGGCGGGTCACCCTTGCGAGGAAGGATTTGTTCCTGGCTGAGTCATGCATTGATCGTACCCATGTGACATACTGCATTTGTTTTACAGAAATAGGATTATTGGCTGCAAAGTATGGAGGTACTGGGGGGGGCACAACTGTTTGAAACTCCTTTACTGAGACCCATGGCTGATCACCAGTGGGGGGGAGTGGCCTGTGCAAGACAGAGTGACCCTGACATCCTGCTGCATCATCTCCCTGTGTTGGACTATTTCCGAGATGGTACCACATTGCATGCTGAGAGATGAGTCAGGAGCATGCATCATTCTAGGCATTATAGGTTGACTGTGGAATGTATTTGGATGACTGTCCTTGTTTGTTGCGTGATGAAATGATTAGGTGTTGTGATGATATTGTGATGTTTTGGATTGTATTCTCTAACTACTGTTATCTATTACTTGTTATTTTTACATGATCAACTCACATTTGCTTTGTTTTGTACCGTGTGGATTGGTACCTGTGATGATCGTGAACCTTCATTCGTGTGAGCAGACGGACAACATTAGGTGACTTGGAGGAAGATCTCTTTTTGGTTGGAGCTGCCGAGCCATCGTGATGACGATGGATCAGATTTCGGAAAAGAGTTGTGTTTTGATAATCAACTCTTCCATAGATTAGTCTCTTGTTTTCTTTTGAGGAACTTGTACATTTCAGATGTGGATACTTGTAAATACAACTAAATTATGTTTTTACATGTGAATGAATTGCGATGTTTAAATGCACTTTTATCTACGTATTTGCTTCATGGTGATGAATATTTATTTGCGAAAAACTTACTACCATTTTCATAATCAATTATAAGGGATTTTCATTAAAATCTGTTATCAGAGTAATTAAGAGTTAGTGATACAGTAGCGCCGAGGCAGATCGTTACAATAGTCTTAAGGCTGTTTCCTATGTTCCCTTCTCCAATTATCTTCCCTTTGTTATTATCGTCGTAGGTGAAAAATCCTTCATCTTTTAGTATGACATTTGTAAGTATGGAAATATCACCTATCATGTGCCTAGAGCAGCCACTATCAAGATACCATAGTTATGATCTTGCTCTTAGACACACCTGCAAAATTCAAATCAAGTAACAAGGAAAGGTACCCAATTGAGGTTGGGTCCATAAGGGTTAGTGATATGCTTCCAGCATATAGTAGTTTTTAGGATTAATTAATTAATAAGTTGTTTAAGATTTAGTAAATTAGATTAGGAATTGGTGAATTATTATTTAATTACATATTAATTTAATTTCTTAGTTATTTTATCATTTAGGAACCAACAAGAGAGGAAAAGAAGCAAAAAAGAGCAAGCCAGTGCTCTCGAATAAGTCACGCGATCAGCGTGGGATCTCACGCGATCAGCATGGAAGTGTCAAGATCAATAAATTCAACTCGAACAAGCCACGCGGTTAGTGTGGCCATCCACGCGAGTCGCGCCATTCTATCAAAACTCAGGCATTCAGCTCGAATGAACCACGCGATCAGTGTGGAGATCCACCCTATTAGCGCCAAAGTTCCAGGGCAGCTTATTTAACTAGAACATCCCACGCGATTAGCATGGGATGCCACGCCAGTCGCGCCACGAACTCGCTGTTTCCTGATTTAAAAGATTTGAATTGATTTAGCTAGGGGGAAACAGTTCCTCATTACTGGAATTAACCCTAGAACGTATGGGAGATAAAAGGAGGCCTCTGGGTCACAAAGAAGCAGCTTTCACTGGGCATTGGGCATAATTTCTAAGGAAGAAGCCATTGAAGAACCTTGGAGAAGATTGGAAGCATTGGCGATTTGCAGAACAACACTATGTGTAACTTTTTCCTTTTCCTCTGGTAATTTCTCTCTAGGAGCATGTTAGTCATGTGAGTAATATCAATTCGGAGTATGCTTGGCTAATTCTTGTATTGTGGTTGAGCCATGAACCTATGAGAATTCCTCTATGTCTTGATTGGTTTTAATAAGAGTTATCATAATTGCTTTGTTTTATTCTGTTCTTCATTGCTTTATTCTTAATTGGGACTGGCCATTCTATTAAGAAGTTTAGGGTTAGGATTCACAATAGGGATATTGGGATTCTAGTTTCTGAATTGAATAAATCAACAATTTATACATTGCCTAGGGATAGGGGTGTGTAGTTGCAACAATTTCAGGATGTGTTGCTTAATGCTTGGTTTAAGAAGGAATCACTAAGGGATTAGGGTTTTTAATTTCACCAAAGGGTTAAATTACTAAGGGATTAGGATTTAGCTACTTAAAGAAGAATACATCAGCTGAGTGATTAGAAGTAATCCAAGTTAATAATTAATTGAAGCATAGTAGGAAGGAATCATAGGGGATTGCGCTTAACTACAATCATCTCTCACTACTGCAGTAAAATCTAATTAGCATTCGCTTATATTCTTGTTAAATTTCTGTTATTTCATTTACACTATTCAAATACAATTCAACAAACTCTCTCAAACTCATTATTTGTCTTCCAATTTCTAAGACGTTAAGTTACATAAGATTGCATTCAATCCCTGTGGAGACGATACTCTACTTACTCACTTTATTACTTGAAACGAACGGTACACTGGCCGAATTCGCAACAGTTAGCTATTTTCTTTTTCTTTTGTACCCAAACACATTCTCCATTAGGCACATAATATTTCCTAGTATAGCATTTAAAAGATGTATGTCCTTTCTTCATGCAATAGTTACAAGTTACAGTTCTTGATGATCTTTCAAAGTAAGAATTTTGATTGAACTTTGATTTATAAAAGCTCCTTTGATGCTTCTATTTTGGTGGTACAAATTTGGTTTTTCCACTTGATTTTGAACCATGTTTTTTAACCCAAACCAGAAGTATCTTTGGCATATTTTTGCACACTTAACATTTCAGCCAAGTTGCATTTTCCTCTATAAAGCCTTTTCAAAAGATCAACCAAATAGTTATTTTTTGAAAGTAGTAACATATACTTTTCTCCTTGACTTCTTTTGAAAGCATCAAACTCATCTTGTAACATTTTGCATTTTTCTGCCTTAGAAGAGGAAGAGGGACATATACAACCATTGACCTTGTAACTTGAAAGAAATTTTTCATTCTCTTTTTTCAACTTACAAAGTTCACTTTGCATTTTTGCAAGTTTGGTGATGTGTCATCTTAGATCTCCTTTCAGCTTATTATTTTCCTTTGCTAGCCTTTGAGCCTCATCATGCATTTTATGAAAAGCATCAACAATGTTATCATATTCTGAATTTACCTCAGATTCAGCACTAGAGAATCCTTCATCATCATTCAAGGTTGAAGCGAAGGATACCTTTGCTTCTTCTTCATTCTCACTACTTGATCCAGAACTTGTTGATAGGCTTTCTTTGGCTTTACTTCCTTCTTTATCTTCCTATCACCTTGTTGTTTCTTCAAGAATAATGGACATTCAGATTTGATGTCTCCAGGCTTTCCACATTCAAAACAAGTAAAGTTTGGTAGAGGTGTTGTTGTTGCTATTGTTGTCATTTCTCTTGTTGAACTTTGGGAACTTTCTGTTTTTGTTCCTTCTCATGAATTTGCTGAACTTTTTGACAAATAGATTCATGTTGTCATCTTCATCTTCTCTACTTGAGTCTTCTTCTTTTTCAGCCTTAGAGGATGCTGCTTTCAAGGCTATGCTCTTATGTTTCTTTTTTGCATCTTCTGCATTGGTTAGTTGTGACATTTCAAGTTCATACTCAAGAAGCTTACCAAATAGTGCAACCATGGACATCTTAGACAAATCTTTGGATTCCTTGATTGCTGTAACTTTTGGTTGCCATGGTCTTGTGAGACACTTTAAAATTTTGATGTTCAATTCTTTAGCATCAAAAGTCTTTCCAAGACCAAGAAGATGATTCACAATGTGAGTGAATCTTGTTTGCAGCTGTATTATGTTTTTAGTATTGCTCATCTTGAACATCTCATACTCATGAATCAAGGCATGCTTCCTTGATCTCCTTACTTCATCTGTTCCTTCATGAGTTACCTCCAACATTTCCCACATTTCTTTTGCACTTCTGCATCTCACAGTTCTAAAGAATTCATCAAAAGACAAAGCAAATGTAATCATGTTTTTAGCTTTAAAATCATATTGCACAACTCTTTTTTCAGCATCTGTCATTTCATCTCATTCTTTGGGAATCAAATTATTATCAACAGTTTTCATTGGAACCAAAGGACCTTTTTCAATAGCATTCCATGCACCGGGATCATTGGATTGAATAAAGATCTGCATGTGATTTTTCCAAAAACTAAAATGTTCACCCTCAAACATTGGTTGATGATTGAGAGAAGCTCCCTCTCTAAAAGTTATTTGAGTAGTATTCATTTTCTTTAAAAAGAAAGTGACCTTGAATAACTTTCAAGAACTAGCTTTTAATACCAATTGAAAACACAATGAATATACTGCAAATAAACCAAGAAGGGGGGGAGGGGGTGAATTGGTTCAAAAATGATATTTAAAATTTTCTAAAACAAATTGCGGAATTAAAATCTTGGATCGTATCACTTGTTCACCTTTTGAAAATCTAGAACTCTTTCTTCAATCAAGATCAATCCTTGATATGTATGCAATGACATAATTATTTTCTTTGATAATAATATTTTGATTTCACAAAGACAAGCAATGAAATATACAAAACTTAAAACAAGAGACAAGGCAATTTATACTGGTTCACCTCACAACCATGGAGGCTACATCCAGTTACTTCCAACTCACTCTAGGTTAGAGTTTTCACAATATCAAAGAATCTTTACAAGCAGTTTACAACGATCACATTTATCCACACTAGACAAAGAAACAAAATCTAAACCCTATAGACTTCAAGTGATGAAGACCCGGAGAATCCTACTCTGTTCTTCCCTCTAGAGAACCCTACTCTAGAAAACAACTTTAAAGAATCAAATATATACAACAACAGAATTTTAATACACAGAAAAATTCTAAAGAAAGATTCAAGAGATACAACCTGTGATCCTTCAAATGTATGAATGACTGAATGGATGTTACCAATTAGTTAGGTTGAATGCAATTCAAAGCTTAGAATCAGAACTCTTGAAATCTCTTCTTTTCTTTAAAACCTCATCTCAAAAACTCAACTCTCTTGATCTCATGAGAGATTTTTCACTCTTAGAACAAATCATTTTGGCTCTTGAAAAAGCTTTCTATCTTTTTAGTGATTCACACATATGCTCATGTTCGCTCAGAACAATTCGCTCCAAGTCTATTTATAAAGACAAGTTATACAAAGCTTTTAAAAAAACCGATTTAACTAACAATAATCGATTAAAACGACAAGGTAATTGATTATTTAATCATATGTAATCGATTAAAATATCATATAATCAATTAATATGTTCTTGAGCTTCCTGGAAATGTTTTCATCAACAAGATAATTGATTAAACTGAAACATAATCGATCAAAGCAGTCTTAGTGTTTATGAAGCATGAAGAAATAATCAATTACATAAGACTGGTAATTGATTAAACCAGTAAAGCTCAAAACACGAAAATGGCCTGTGTAATCGATTACTGAAAATGGTAATCAATTATACCAGTAATGCATCATGACTAATGAGATAAGATAATCGATTACATAACAATATAATTGATTATTTCAGTAATTCATGTTTTTCATATAGCACTATGTAATCGATTACAAGAAGCTAGTAATCGATTAAACTATTCTTCAAGGCTTTTCCAGAAATAGTATGAATTTCTTTAATCGATTAAAATGCTTGTGTAATCTATTAAAACATTAAGTTTTCCTTTTTAAAAGACTTAGCCAAGAGAACTTAACTTCTTATGAAATCATTGGGTTGCTTTATGATTTTATCCTAAAACATGTATGCATGAGAATAAGAATGCAAATGCAAATGAAAGATTACAAGGCAATGCACTTGAACCAAATTACAAATGCCTTCAAATGATTGGGCATGTAAAAAGCTAAAACATCAAGCCTTCATCCTTGCTTCAATCTTCTTGCAGCGTCCCTTAAAATCAACAGCTATCATATCTTGAGGATGATTTTTTAGATATGTTGATAGGACTGTCTAATGCATCTGAAGAAGATAAAGTCAAACAAGCTAATGAATATCTTCCCTAAACTAAAGAATCATCAGATCAACCATCTTAGACGAAGGGCTGGAAATTTATTCATTATCATCCACAAGATCAGATCATTGGAGATTAGGCTAAAGGATTTAACACTAGATCATCATTCAAAGACTTTGCATCTTATGCCTTTGTGTCTGAATTCAAACCTAAAACAATAGTCAAAGCATTAACAAATAATGATTGGATCATTGCAATGGAAGAAGAACTTCGTTAGTTCATCAGTAAATGATGTTTGGACACTTATTACTAAGCCAGAAAACAAGAGCATCATTGGAACAAGTGTTGGATACAGTGGGAGCTGCAAGAAGATGAAAGCAAGGCTGAAGTAATTGGCCTGATGCTTTAGCTTTTTCCATGCCCAATCAATTTGAAGGCATTTGTAATTTGTCTAAGTGGTTCAAGTACATTACCTTGTGATCCTTGCATTGCATTTGCATACTCACTTACATGCATTCATATCTGGAATATAGGATTAACTGTTTGCATTTGCAAAGAAAATTTTATGGCTTATGTTTTTGGAAAAATCAGATTCTGCACTGCTTTAATCGATTACAGGCATTATGTAATAGATTACAAGCGTGTGTTTATTTCTGGAAAAGCCATGAAGAACACCTTAATCGATTACAAGCAAGGCATAACCGATTACCAAGTGCCTTTTACAAATTATGTGTTGTTAGAATCAAAGAAGCTGAAGCAAATGATTAAAAGATGATTGAAGTGAATGAGTTTTGATATTTTACATGCCCAATCAATTTGATGGCATATGTAATTTTGTTTAAGCTTGGTTCATTAGATAAAGCCTTATAATCCTCATTAGCTTTTGATAATTCATGCATTCATACATTCATTGATAGGATTTGATCATGTGATAATATGCAAACATGTAGAATCTCATAAAGGCATTTAGGATTTGTGTAAAACATTTCATTACTGCTTTAATCGATTATCTTAGGAAATAATCGATTACAGGCGTGTGTATGTTTTCTGGAAAATGCCTTATGAACATTTTAATCGATTACCACTGATTCGTAATCGATTAAATAAGCTTTACACAGAATTAGGAACTTACTGGGATAATCGATTATCTTGGGAAATAATCGATTACATAAGCTTCTACATAATGATACACAGTATGTTCATCTGGTTTAATCGATTACCAGATGTTTGTAATCGTTTAAATATGCATTGTTAAGTTTTAGCCATGTTCTGGCTTAATCGATTATTTGGGTACTTAATTGATTACTTGAGTGCATTGTAAAACTATGTTTTTCTGGCTTAATCGATTACATGGTGATATAATCGATTATTCTGTTCGTTTCAGATTTCCATATTTCTGATGAACAATTTAATCGATTATATGGATAAAATAATCCATTACTATAAGTAAAATAATCGATTATTGTGACGAATTAATCGATTACAGTTAGTTGAAATAGTTTTTTTATAAATAGAAAAGCTGAGTCTGAGTGAAAAAAAGGTAAGGAAGAGAGATATTCGTGAATACCCTTTTAGTATACATTCTGTAAAAGTTCTCAAGAGTACCCAAGGCTGAATTTAGTGAGATAATCAAATGTGTTGAGTGTCATTAAGATTTACATGAGTTTTGAGTTTTGATACTCATTGTGTGTGAACATCTATTCAAGCTAGTTCTTAAAGAAGTGTCAAGAAAGTATGATAGTCACAATCTCAGGTTGACTGAATCATTCATATCATTGTAGTTGCTGAGGAATATGTGATATCTTTCTTGAACCTAAAGCTTGTGTTGTTTTGATATTTGTTGTATAATTGTGTTGTATTTCCATATAACATTTGGGTTCTTTAAAGCTTTTCTAGAAAGGGTTTTCTAGGGGGAAGAACAGAGAGGGGATCTCTGGTTCTTGATCTTTTGAAAAGTCTTTAGGAAGTAGATTTTGAATTTTACCTAGGGTAGGTAAGAGAGATCATTTTGTAAGCTTGTAAAGAACGAATATTTGTTATAGTGGAACTCTAACCTAGATTTGGTTGGGAGAAAACTGGATGTAGCCTCCGAGGTTGAGAGGTGAACCAGTATAAATCTTGTGTGCATTTATATTTCAGTTTATGTTTCAATGAATTCTTGAAGTATAGAATTTGTTCATCGTATAAACTTGGTTACTGCACAAGAGTAAGTTGATTGATGAAGTAAATTGATTTCTAATTGGTTTTAAATAGATATGATCCTTTTAAAGTCTTTCGCTGTTACCTATTTTGAAAGGAAATTTTAAAACTCTGAGGTAAAACCAATTCACCCCCCCTCTTGGTTTATTTGCATAGGTGTTCATTGTATTTTCATGTTGTCTGCTTTAATCGATTACCACTCTTTTGTAATCGATTACAAAAGCTTATTTCATATCTGAGCTTGCTGCATTAATCGATTATCGTTCCTATGTAATCGATGACCAAAGCTTATTTTCACATACTTGATGACTGCGTTAATCGATTACATCACGTATTAATCAATTATTTTGTTCGTGAAAATTTTCCAGAAAGCTCAAGAACGCATTAATCGATTATCTAGTGCATTAATCGATTACTTATGTTAAAATAATCGATTACACTAACATTTTAATCGATTACATTCTGTTAAATAAGTTTTCTATTTAATGCTTTATGGGCCTGCACTTTAAAAGAATGAATTATTCTTATGTTTGTGATTTACCCAAAGTTTTCAAAGCTTTCAAAAGTTCAAGATACTGATTTACTGAGTGAAACACATCTTGTGTGAGATCAAAAGATTACTGATTTTTAGAGATGATGTGTTAGAGAAAAAGAGTTTTTCAAGAGAGTTGATTATGAGCATTGGCATTCATACAACCTAGATTGATTGGTAACTTCATTCATTCATTCATTCATTCATCCATTAAGGATCACAGGTTGTGTCTCTCTTGAATCTTTCTTTTAGAATTTCTGATTTTCAAATTTTGTTGTGAATATCAAATAGTTTCTTTCAAGCTTTCTAGAGTAGTGTTCTCTAGGGATAAAGATCTGAGTAGGGTTCGTAGGTTCTTTGTGATCTGTTCTCTAATAGTGTTTTAGAATTCAGATTCTTTATCTAGGGTTGATAAAGATAATCACTTATAATTACTTGTAAAAGAATACTTTTGATTTAATGGAAACTCTGACCTAGTGTTGGTTAGAAGACACTGGATGTAGCCTCCATGTTAGTGAGGTGAAGCAGTATAATTTGTTGTGTCTTGTGTTCTAAATCTGAATATCTTTCATTACTTGTATTTGGGTGATCTAATTATAATGAACAAGAAGTAATTCTGACATTACATGCCTTACAAGGTGTATCTTGATTGAAAGAAAGTTTCTGATTTTGATTAAGGGTGATTGAGTGATACAATCCACATTTTAAATTCTCAAATTGTTTTAGAAAAAAATTTAAATAACTATTTTAACCAATTCACTCATTCTCTTGGTTAATTGAAGTGTGTTCATTGTGTTTTCAACAAGATGGGTTTTCAGAAACAAGCTGGATGAATAAGACAAAGTAGTACAAAACAAAGGTAGGTTAGTAGCTCAAGGATATAACCAAGAAGAAGCTATAGATTTCATTGAAACTTTTGCTCCTATCGCTAGACTTGAATCTATTGTTAGAAATAGGGGGAGCTTGAAGAGGATCAAGTAGCTGAGGATCTTAATCAAGGAAAAGTTTTAGCTTTTACATGCCATTCAATTGAAGGCATATGTAATTCTTAGATGGATAAGAGTTTCATCCTATGATCTAGTGCATTGCATAAACATCATTCATTGGCTTGCGTTCATGGTTTTATAAAAGACACATGTCTTGTGTAAAAGCACTCATGATTGCATAAAAGCCAAAGTACTCATGGTTTAAGTTTTTGGAAAAACCAATTTTACACTGTCTTAATTGATTACCACAAATTGGTAATCTATTACTTGAGTCATGAGGAACAAAACAATCGATTGCAGGCATTAAGTAATCGATCACACTGTGTAAACACATATCAAAGCTTGGCCGTGTTAATTGATTACCATTTATCCGTAATCGATTACTTAACATGTTTATGAAAAATAGAATCCATGTAGTAATTGATTACAGAACGAATTAATCGATTACTTTGCTCATATATCTTTTCCAGAAAGCTAAAGAACATTTTAATCGATTGAATTTGTTTTGAATCGATTACATTGGTGGTTTTAATCGATTACCGTGGCGATTTAATCTATTATATTCAGTTATAACAACTTGTTATAAATAACTGTTGGGTCTTTTGAAAATAACAACACATTACTCTATGAAATTTTCATTATTTTCAAAAGCCTTCTGAAAGTGAGAAAGGATATTCTGAGTTCTTAGGTTCTTGTCCCATAAATTCAAAATTTTCATGGTGTATTGAAAAATTGCTTAGGCAAGATATCAAAGAAGCATTTGGAGAGAAAGTTCTGAACTCTGTTTTTAGTTTCAACTCTGATTGGTAAATCATATTCATTGGATCTTCAGATTGTCTCTCTATTAACTTTGCTTGTAAATTCATTTTAGAATTTTGGTTGTTTGTAACTATTACAAAAGTTTCTTAAAGCTTTTCTAGAGTGGGTTTCTCTAGAGGGAAGAGTAGAGAAGGGTTCTCTATGTCTTAATTACTAGGATTCTAATAGAGTTTTAGATTTCTGTTCTTAATCTAGGGCTGATTAAGGGTGATTGTTATAAGCTTGTAAGAACTGAATTTTGTAGTGGAACTCTAATCAAGTTTTGATTAGAAGAAACTGGATGTAGCTTCTCTTGTTGAGAGGTGAACTAGTATAAGTTCTGGTGTTGATTACTTTCTTTAATTTCTTCTCATCATTTTAATATGTGATTCTTTGGTGAAATCTTTATTACTTAACAAGTGGAAGTTTTTGTGATTGTTTTCTTGAGCTGAGTAATTTTGATTGATTGAAGTTTTCTTGGTTTGTGATAAATATCCTATTACTCTGATTCTTTAAAGTTTTAAAAGGCCAAGTTTAAACCAATTCACCCCCCCCCTTGGTTATTGTGTGTGTTCATATTGTTTTTCATCTATAACAATCATGCTTGTCTTTGCTACTCACAAAAACATTAAGCTTTTTCAAATGAATGTCAAAAATGCATTTTTCAATGGCTTTATTGAAGAAGAAGTATATGTCAAACAACCTCCTAGTTTTGAGGGTCAAACTCTTCTAGACAATATTTTCAAACTTAAAAAGCTTTGTATGGTCTAAAATAGGCATCGCGTGCTTGGTACAATAGACTGAGCTCTTTTCTTTTAGAAAATAGCTTTATGAGAGACAAGGTAGACACAAGTCTTTTTGGAAGAGAAGTTGGCAAGGATTTCATTATAAATATATGTTGATGATATTATCATTGGAGCTACTGATGAATCTCTGTACAAGGATTTTTCTTATCCGATGAAGAGTGAGTTTGAAATGAGCATGATAGGAAAAATCATGTTTTTTTAGGACTTCGGATCAAATAGGATAGCAATGATTATTCATTCATCGACAGAAATACACTAAAGAGCTTCTAAAGATATTTGAGATGAAAGGTGCTAAAACAATTAAAATTCCTGTGCAACCTTTCAATCCTCTAAGTAATGATGAATCATGCCAACCAGTAGATCAGACGATCTTCAGAGGTATGATTGGATCACTTTTGTATCTAAATGCTAGTAGACCTAACATTATGTATATTGTATCACTATGTGCTAGATTTTAGTCTGATCATCGAGAATCACATCTCAAAGTTGTTAAAATAATCGTACGATATCTAGTTGGCACTACTGATCAAAGTCTATTCTAAGATATAGCGAGGCCGACTATGCAGGAGACAAAGTTGAACGAAAATGTACAAATGATGAATGCCATTATCTTGAACCATATTTGATTCTTGGGTAAGAAATATAACAGCATTGCATTATTTGTACATGCTTGCTGCATGTTGTTGTTCACAACTGCTATGGGTAAAATATTAACTAGAATATTACTTTAGTATTAAAAATAATATACCAGTATATTGTGACAACACTGGTGCAATCCATATATCTAAAAATCCCATACAACATTCAAAGGTCAAACATATTGAGATAAGATATCATTTCATTCGTGATTATGTGGAAAAAAGGGGTTTTGATGTAAAATTTGTAGACACATATCACCAATGGGTTGCTATCTTCACTAAACCTTTCTATGAAGAATGTTTCATCTATAAAAGGGAACATTTATATATGGTTAATTTATTAGACCAATGTTGAATATTATATTGCTTGAGATTCTATCATTATCTTATGCTATTATTAATCTATTTGAACTAACATGTGTTCAAGACCACATATGGTAAGGAAGCGAGTTCACAAAGATAAAAACCTTTCAGTTTATTTTCATAAAACATGTGTTGCCATCTTTTTTGCCATAATTAAGAAACTCCTTTAAAAAATGTGTTTTGAATCATTACTGTGTGTTTCTCTCTCTCTCTCTCTCTCTCTCTTTTCAGAAACCTATAAAAGCTAAGGTGAGCAACCAGAGAAACTCTTTTGAGAAACTTGAACTTTCACAAATCTCTTGTGCTTTTACTTACGTCTGAGCACTTGTTTCTTCAAAAATATCTCGTTTTCTCATTCAAAGTTTGAATATTTTTTCTAAACAATGACTCCGAAAAGAAGTGAACATGTTAGGGTTTCTACAATCAGTAGCGTTGAAGACGTAAAAAGACCTTTCCAAAAGACTTGTTTGATCGTGTTGGCTGGACACAATTCATGGACCTGCTCATAGCACTATGGGTCCTACAACTTATTTTTGGGAACAACCACGTAAGATGGAGTCAACATTCATGGAACTGTACGTGTAAGAGAGGTGGTCTTCTCACCTAAAATTGTTGTTGCAATGATTGGTTGTCCAAAAGAAAGTCTAGCCTTTGATAAAGGTTAAGAGAAGGAGAAAACTCAAGAAATGGTGGACTTTATGCTCTATGGAAAGTAGTACCCAGATTTGTTTGCCAGGAAAGGTTAGTTTCTTGAGGACAGTTAATCTCACATATATGTGCAGACTTATTTATAGCTTTCTGTTCAACATAGTCATGCCCAGTCTGGGATTGAGAGACTATGTAACTGATAGAGACAAATTCTGCAAGTATAAGGTAATGGTAAGTTAAAAGGTAAATCTACCTGAAGTCATCTTCTATTGGCTTCAAGCATTCAAGGATAGATTTCATGCTAGGGACAAGAAGAACCTTATTCCTTATGGAATGTTGTTCACTCAAATAATGAGGAGCAGTGGAGCATATGTCTCTGTGATGGAACCATCCACAAAAGCCACACAACTTAAAGGATTGACCTTTGTCAAAATGGGAATAGTTGATAACTTTCATAAATACACTCAAAAGCATACAAGAAGAACGGTCAAGAAGGAGGAACCACAATCTATGCCAGAGAAAATGGAGAAGATTTAGCAAAAATCTCTTGATCCAGAGTCTGGAGCAGCATCTGAGGAGACTCGAAGGGAGAAAGCTCATGACAAGCCAAAACCCTCTAAACCTAGCCAACGTAGACTTAAACTACCTACCAAAAGTAAAGATCCACCTTCATTATTTGACCCAAAACCCTTAGACCAATCTCAGAAATCCAAGAAATAACCACCATCTGACCCTAAACCTTCCAACTTTCAAACAACCCAAAAGAGGAAGGAAACAAGATCTAAGTCTGAATTAAAATCTCAACACCCACCAAAAAGACCAATCATAAAAATCAAACACCTCCAACCACAACCTTTACCTATCTCACCACCCAAACTAGCCTCGCCATCCAGCACCCAAGAATTTGAAGTTGAGATTTTTAACACATCAACTCCTCAACCTTCACCCTCATTAGTCCTTCCACCTAAACCAGCACCCAAACCAACCTCTCCCCCCATAATCAAGAAAGAAGCAGTTGCCTTGGCTAAGGCAACTAAAAAATCTATAGCTAAGTCAAGATGAAAGGCAAAGATAAATAATCATCTTAAAAGGAAAGGTGCCATACAGGAAAAGATTGGCATCATTGGTTTTTTTGAAGTCATGTTTATAGGAGAACATAAAAAAAAGTATCTGAAAATGCAACTCTAAAGGTCTTGCCAGGGACAGTTTCTTACAAAACTCCATAAGAGATTATTCTAAAATCTATAAAGACTTTGTTTGCTGAGGAAGTGCAGAGGAAAATAGCTAAAGAGGGTACCACATTTGATGTTAATGGTGATCCAGTACCAAAAGAAATCATTTTAGAATCTATCCAAGCATAATCTACACTGGAACCTAAACAAGCTGAGATGCAAGAGCTTGAGAGAATTCAGTCTACTATTAAGAATGCAGGTGAAATATTCTTTGCAGATGTTGTTGCCCGACAAGAAAAATTGAAGTGGTTTTAATTTCTAAAGACTTAGAACCCATGGAGAAGGAACTCTTGAAGAAGCCATGGATCAATTTGTCATTGAAGCTTCCTTCAATGAGTCTAAGGACAACATCATTGAGATAGACCTTGGTGTTGAATCCATTAGATCAAGGCTAGTGTCTAATGCTGACAAAAGGCAAATTGATTTTGTCTTATCAGAGTAGTGGATGAAGAAAACATCAGACATTTTGAAGCCATATACTGACCACCAACATCTGGTACTATTCCTAATGTACAAGCTTGTTTGGAATGAAGGAAAGTGATGCAAGCCACTGAAGCACTTATCAGACTGACAACTCTCATTGTCAATCTTAATCATCATCTAACAAGAAGGGATGATAAATGTCAAATTTACTGGATTTTCATATGCATCTTATGACATTTATTTTCCATTTTAGTAAATTTTAGGCCTTGTTATGCATCAAATTAGCTTTAAATTCAGTTTTTACTTTGTCTTAGGTAGAATTTTATGTTTTAGTTATTTTCAATGAATTGTGATAGTTTTTAAGCAAAAACAGGTCATTTTGGCCAAAGCTCCAAAGGCCCAACTCAACAGAAAGTTCTGGAAAGAGAAAATTGCACAAATTAAAGATAAAAGCTAGGAAAATCAAGAGCAAGATATTTTTCAATGATAAATCAACTAAAGAAGAAGATAATTACTTGAATTAATTAGAGATATTATTTGTTTGCAATTTCTTATGATTATATCCTTAATTAAATTGAGTCATATTTCTATAAATACGAAACTAGGCATTCGTTGTAATGGAGTAGTAGTCTCGAGTAGCTATTAGAATTATATTTTAGACTTCCACCTACTAGACGCCTCCATTATTCCATTAAACACTCTAGGTTTTATTATATCATTTTTATGAGTGCAATTCCTTCCACCTAGAAGAGGAAATGATGAATCTTGTTTCTCTTTAATTCTGTCAATTCAATATTTCATCTTGAGTTCCTTATTTGTTTTTGTAGTTAATGCTTTTATTTGATTGATCATCTTATAAATGAATTCATGAATTGACTTGCACTTTGGCAAGCCTTAATGAAACCCGAACATGAATCAAGTACTTAATTGGGATTATCTATAGGGACAAAATAATCTTGGTTAAGTCTATCTAATTCTCGACCATTAATGTTGATTGCTTGTGTCCGTATGTCTAAGGGATTAGGTATTGGGAAGGTAGTTTAGAATCTGCTACCATGCGGGAGCTAGGTTGAATATAGCAGTGAATTGGGAATGATCAAGAGAGATGAGTAGATAATTGTGAAGTTATAGTGGATCAAACAAATTCCAAGTCCAAACCTAGACATTCATTCATCAAGATCGATGTCACCATCCAAGTCTAGTATTTCTATCTTTACTTAATTATTTTATTGTCATTTAATTTTTATTGCAATTTATTTTATGTTATTTATTTAATGACAATCACAAAATAAAAATACAAAACCTAGTTTTTAGTTAAATAATTACTTGAAATCCATCCTTTATTCCTTTGGGAGACAACCTAGACGATAGTTCAGTTATTACATCATGATTGAATTACACTTGACCTATAAGTTGAATCTATCGTGAAATAAAACCCTAACAATCAACAACAAGTTACTAAGTGGCTACTTCCTTCACGTTCACTGCCTTCACCCCTATCCCCAAAGAAGATTCCTGTTGAACTAGATGTGAATGTCAGATTCTATCCTGGCTTCAGAGGACATTGAGTTTTTAAATGGCAAACCTGTAACAAAATCTGGAGAGATAAGGTTGATATTGGGACTCATGCACTTGATCCAAAGATACAAAAGTTGAAGCTAGAAAAGCTAAATCTTCTTAAGTTTTGGAATGAAGGTTTCCTAGGGATTGACCCTTTTTCCTATCAATCTTGGGACACCTTACCTAAAGAAGAAAATCATGTTTTTGAGATCTATGGTTCAGACAAACCAGTCTTCAAGAAATTCCTTCGATGAGAAACTGTTTCTCTTAGGTCCTTAAGGAAGGATGCTGATCGAAGATGGGGTGCCTCAGCTAGAATTTGAGCATCTACCCATAGATAGAAAAGTTTATCCTCCTGGAGCCGAGATCTGGAGAAGCAGAGAAGTTACATCTGCTAACACATTCTTCTCCACTCCCTTAGATTTACCACAACTGATGGGTCTTCTATGTACCGTAAATTTTGTTTTTCCATGGGATCGCTCTAAGTCTGACGTGACCATCCAGAATGAAGACATTCTATTGGAAGAACCTGAAGCGATTCTAAATTTCTCAAACTAGAAACTAGCAAACTATGACCTAGAGCTAAGAATGAAGTTATCTGCCTACAGAGAGGAGAGCAGCTCTAGGTAAGCTTCTTTCCGCAAAATCCAAAGACTAAACACTCACATGCCTTTCATGTTGGGGTCCTAATTCAATTGTTTGGACACTCCATAAAATAGCTTTCAGATTGTTGTTGATAAGCCTGTCATGTATTAGAAGATCAAATGCTACAAGGGCAAACAAGTACTGCTTGACGATGATGAAGATACAGACTCTGTACATTTTGCTAAAGCTAGCCCTAGGCGTTTGTTCAAACATGAGCTAGAAGCGCTTAAATACAAGTCTGAGCTCACAACTTTGGACTGATATACCAAAGAGAGGCTCTACAGACTGCAAGCATGTTGCTCTGGCTTGGAACCTGAGGAGAAACCACCTATTAATGCTTACCATCATCAACTTGGGCGTTGTTATTAGACTCTAAACTACTTCTACTTCACTCGAGAAACACCCACCAACATGATTTGCTCATGGCAAAGGGATTTATATGATATGTCTGATCGCACTTTCCCTTTTATGGTGGTTTTTCCCTTCTCTTGGTTCTTCTTCACACTTCATGTGGACCCCATCATTGAAAATTTTGAATCTGATATTGATGTTATATCTTGCTCCCTGACTGTTCGGGTGTATAATCCTCCACCTTCTCAAGCTTGCTTGAAAATAAGCTTATTAGAACCAAAGAGGCACTTGAAGGATCATGCCCATGCTGAGAAGGAGGCTCATGGATGGTCTTTGGTAGGTGACTTCTTTTACAAGAAAGTTATTGGGTGGAAACTTCCTCACTCTCCAACACCCCCAGCCAACCCTTTTACCATTTTCTCTTATTTCGAGGACTTTGGTGATGAGTTCCTTAAGAAGTTGAAGCTCATCAACATCATCTAAGAAGAAGTGTCAAAGTATGATGAAAGCTTAATCTGAGGGGAGCACTTATGGTGAATTTTGTCCTATATATTTAATATGTACTCAAAACATATCTTCTTGACGTGAAAATATTTACAAGAATAAAAAAAAAAGGAAGAGATGTTTTTTTATTCAGACTTTGCCTCAAAGTCTTATGATGCTTTATGTTTTATTTATCTTACTCATCCTTGCAATTGATAAGACTGACTAACGTGTTTGTTTGACATCATCAAAAAGTGGAAGATTGTTTAGTCAAAAGGACATTGACGTCTTAAACACAAATTAGGACTTTTAATTATTTTTATTTGATGTAAAGAAATACAAAGGTAAAAAGTTGTGTGTTATGCTTATGATATTGTATGTTTGTGTGTCTAATCAAAGCGTTCCTTACAATATCTACGTCTGATGTTTTCAGACAATAGATTGATAAAGTCATGATCTAATACATGTATTATGGTCTTTAAAACTTCATTTACTACTCTATGTGTGAGATTGTATTTGTAGAAACATTCTTCTAAGACCTATTGAATGCTATGAAGAATCAATGAAGTCAAGATCTAGTATACCATATTCGCTATCAAAAGAAGAGCTCTGCTATGCAGGACCTACTCTGACATAGAGATATGACTACCTGCTACAGTTTTCTTAATGCAAGCGTTGAAGAAAGGACTCTCTGCATGAGGAAAAATGTGCATTATCCACCAAATGACCTTCATTTCTTATCAGACAAAGATCAAGGAAAGCTTTATCTGTTATGAGACAATAGATACTTAAAGATGAGACCTATATAAACCAAAAGCTTTGAAGACTGGAAAAAAAAGATCTTGCATAAAAACATTCATCTCTTTTTTTTCAACAAGCTTTTTGTATACTCTTGAAAAGTTAGAAAAATATTTCAAAACATCTTGAACACCTTGAGAGAAAAAGACTAAGCATTGATTTGTATATTCATCTATAAGACGATTCTAGATTTAGTCTCTAAGCAAAAGCTTCAACACAATTCTTTCCCTATTTGTTTAGAGTCAGGAGTGACTTAGTAAGACAAAGAATACTAGGTGTTGTTCAAGCTTGGGGTAGAGCTTGATTTGTAAGAGCCAAAACTGGTCATGACATAATACATGTAACTTGTGAAAAGTTAGTGGAACTTAGTGTTTTACCAAAAACTGGATGCAGTCTTAGTGGTAGAGACGAACCAACATAACTCCTTCTGTCTTATAACTCTTCATTTTCTCTACTTTTAACTAACCCTGGGTCTAAATTGGTTTTTTAGTCATTTGAGAACATCTTGTGTTTTGCAAATTGGTTTTCTCATCATCTGAGTGTTCTTGTTATAAAATATTTATATGTTTTTACAAAGTTTTCTTCTCAGAAGAAAAACTTTGTTGGCTTAAGAAAAGGTTTAAAAATTACTTTAAAATCGCAATCCAACCCCCTTTGTGATTTTTGCCTTTATAGCATCCACTGCATTTTCCTACAAATGCCTTGAACATCTTTAAGGCATTGTAACATCCCAATTTTCATACCATGGAAAGTTTATAGTAAAAACAAATAACGTTTGAATGATAGTTAATGGTATAACATTTTAAGTAGTGAAATAATTATTGTGTGTGTGTGATATATTTGAATGGATAAGTTCTCTAGAATTTTAATCCTAGGCTTAAGAATATGTTTTTTATACTTGAGAAGTCTTAGTCAACATCCAATCAACCATAGTCAACCACTCAAAGAAAAGTCAAAGTAAGATAATCTCCTCATTAATCATATTTTCGTAACTATTTGAATTTTAGGCTAAAAATTATTTTGAGCCTTGATAAAATTAGCATAATTATAATTAAGAATTTTCATGTTTTTATTTCAAGGAAATATTTTATTATTCATTAATATTTAATGTATTGAGCATAATTAGTTTTTTAATCTTATAAAATTCATATTAAACTGGATTTGAGTGATTCCAAATACCTTGAAATTATGAAATTATTTATGATAATATGGTTTGTTTATTTGGAGTCAAATTCATTAAAATAGAATTATTAGATGCCAAAAACGTTTTAAAAAAATCACATTTTGAGAATGACCAAAGAGAAGGAAGCACACCCTCCCCTCCCCATTTGAGCCACTGATTTTGAGAGAGAGGAGGGTGTATTCTCTTTCTTTCCTTCTCTTCTCCTCTATTGTTGAGGTGTCTTGTGAAGGTTTTTGAAGAGGTTTTAGGTGAGTTCCTAGTCTTTTTCCATGATATTCTTCAATATTTTATCATGAACTCACTAGGTTTCTCATCTCTCCCTTTTGCTCCATTTTCATGTCTATGTTCTAGAAGGTGCTCAAAGTTTCAACTCAACTCACACTCATCTCTTTGCTTCTTTGTGTTCACCAAGAGGTAAGGGAGGAGTACTTGATCTCTTAGTACCCATGCTTTGGTGTTATGAAGTTAAACTTCATTTATATTGTGATTTTGTATGTTTTGTGTGAATTTCGAATTCTATACTGGTGCCACTATGAATTATGTGGGCTGTATTTGTGAATTATGGGCACAAAAATGCCTTGACCCCCAAAACCTAGGAAAGCATATATGATCTGTCTCATATGGAATTGTATAGCATTTGGAAATAAAATTTTAAGTTAGATCAAGTTATGTATGTATATACCTCTATTTTCGAAATTTTTGAAGTTGAGACTTTAATTTGTTATTATGGACCTCAAAATTGAACTCACTAAGTTCAAAAAGCTAGGGTTGGACATAAAATACACCCAATTTGAGTTAGTTTAGCTCTTGGAATCACAGTTCAAGTTTTTCTATTTTTCAGTAAATCTTATTCTGTTTTGCATGAACTACACTTATGGACTTGGTTCCTATAGATTTTGACCATGGAAATAAGTTCCTCATGTTTGAAAACATAAGATTTTGAAAATAGTATGAACAACACACAAACAAAGAGGGGGGGTGAATTGGTTGTTCTTGGCCAATTAAAATTTCTTTAACAATCAGAATTGAAAGGAATCGTATCACAAAACAACCATTTTATAGAATGTAATTACACCAAGAAAGTTTCAGTTGATTATGAAAAGTTACACCAACGAATGACAATTAATAATCAAAAGAAAAGATAAAGAAGAAGTAATCAACACCAAGATCTATACTGGTTCACTTCTCAATCCAGAGAAGCTACATCCAGTTTTCCTAACCAACTAGTTAGAATTCAACTATTTGCAATTTGTTTCTTCCAAGCTTATACAATCACTCTCAGTCAGACCTAGATTAAGAACAAGAAATCTAACTCCCTTAGACTCTGTGATCAAGACTTAGAGAAAACCCTTATCTAATCTTCCCTCTAGAAAAACCTATTCTAGACAAGCTTTAAGAAAACTATTGCACTAGTTACACAACTCAGAATTCTAAAAAGAATTAAAACCAAAATAGTATGGACAGAAACAACCTGATGATCTAATTCAAATGAATGCAGATGATAAAGATTCTGAATCAAGGTTGAAAGAATATCTTAAAAGAATCTCTTCAAAGTCTTTTTCTTTTTGCAAAATGCTCATAAAAGAAATCTTCTCATGGTTTCTTTATGAATAATGAAACAGATGATTTGTGAGTCAAAACATTGAATAACTCGTAGTATTTTTTTCTCTCTTCAGAAAGGGTTATTGTATTCGTTATTTTATGTTCAAACAAGCAATATCTATTTGTTTTTCTGTTTTAACTGCCTGTAATCGATCAAATCACTTATGTAATTGATTAAAGTGTTATTGAGGCTTTCTAGAAAATACTTATGAACAATGTAATCAATTATCACAAGAAGCTTCATTCAAAATAGTTGCCAAGTAATCGATTACCACCATGTTGTAATCGATTATCACAAGAAGTCCATTTTGTGATTTTGAACTGTGTAATCGATTACCATAATCTTGTAATCAATTAAAATGTTCTTAGTTCTCAAGTAATAGATTACCACTTGTTGGTAATCGATTAAACCAGTGAAAAGATATTTTTTTTAAACATGAAACATGGAACACTTAGCTTTTTATGCACTCATGAAAACCTTGTGTTTTAGAAAAGCTTTTTATGAAACTTTTGCTTTTGTGAAAACATGAACGAATTTTATGCAATGGATCATAGGAGGCATCAACTTAGATATACACAAATTACAAATGTCATTCAATTGAATTGGCATGTAAGAAGTCAAAACATTTCAATGTCTAAGAACCTCAGCTTCATTGATCCTTTCTAGCTCCCCTTGAGTCTAATAGATTTTATATGTGGTATGTGATTTTGCAAAGTGGATTCTTCCACTTAAAGGGCCATGTTGATTGTGACCCTAAGGAGGGAAGAGGATTAATGTCCTTTCTCTCTTTATATGTTTGTGTGTGCGTGCATGTTCGACGATACTTACAATCTAAAGCTTCATGAGGATTGACATGAATAATGAGGAAGGTATGGATGAATGAGGTAGAAAAATTGTATTAGAATTAGAGGGATTGTTGTGTCAAGAGTTGGAGCATGACCCTATACTCAATGAGAATACACTCTTTACTATCTATTGACATGTACCAAAGCCACCATCATTCGAGGATTGATGCTTTTAATCATGAAGGATGAGTGAGGATTCGTTAAGGAAGGTGGATGACATACAGTAGGTACACTAGGGAATTGTTTGAACCATTCAAAGGAACCATGGGGGATGTTGAGTGGTGATAACTCAACTAAGGGCATTTTAAGTTAGTTTGGGGGACACACGGGCCTCACTTGACATTCCATACTAGAGCAAAGCTGTATCCATGGTTGGTGTACCAGCATGTGACGTGTCTTCTCAATCGTCATCCATATGTTGCATAAGACCATTAAGGCCTGGTAGGCTTAGTGGCAATGTTTGCATAAGACCATTAAAGTCAATGGGGCTTAATGGAAGTGTGGGCCCAAGATGTGATAATGTGTGGGATAGATGTACGGACTAGGACATCATGAATGTTGTTTACTGGTGAACTGTAACAGCCCATATGCATCCGATTGTTAACATTGCATTATAGTCGTTAAGTGCAGTAATAATTATAACAAAACTAATTAGGGAAGCCACGAATACAATGACGCATCATACGTCCATAATAAGACAAAAGCTTCGCATTATGTATGGTAATAGTTCATGAGTTTACAACTTATAAGACCCCGGGTATGACACCCTTCAGGGTCGGATCAAAGCATTCATAAATACATAACCAAAATTACAGAGCCACATGCTACAAAATAGACTAAGGTTCACTAAGAACCCGTCCCGGCTCGGCCCCTTGTCTGGAATCCCTCAGATTGCCTCGCTACCTGGGCCTCTTACCCTGGGATCTGTCGTCCTCCCACTGCTCATCACCTACAATAACATATAATTCCCCAACCAGGGTGAGATAATAATCTCAGTAAACTCCAGGTTCTGGAGGGCTTCTCCTTTCCCAGGTTCACTTCCACGACACAAAGTATCAAAATGGCATTACACAAACTAGTCATCCCGGCTTACAAAAGAACACATCACATGTATATAATCACATGGATATAATAAGAGAGATCATCCAACTTAATGGGCACATTCTCTTGTATATCCTTGCTTGAGGAAGATCATCCAACTTAATGGGCACATTCCCTCTGGGATCCGCGCAGACGTCTATGGCTTAAAGTCCATACTTGTCTATTCTACTGGCCAGAGAATCTCAAATATCACAAAAAAAAGCAATCATAGTGCAAATCATATACATGTTCTCAACCAGAAAGCAGCAACACCCAATTTCAATACATGCATCACGACATATAACAACCATCACTTCATCGGAGTATGGTTGTAACACCCCAAAAATTTAAGAGTTATAGACAATTACTATGAGTAAAATGTTAATGAAAGGCAGTAGAAAATTTAGGGCAAAATGACAAGAACGCCCCTGAACAATTTCAGAAATGACGTTTATGTCCCTAGAGAGAAAATGACAATTTTGCCCTAAACAATTTTGGAAAAAACTAATGTATCCCTAGATATTTTAGTAAGATATTTACTAAGAGAAATTACCAAAATATCCTTGGATAATTTCAAATGACATTTAGGTCCCAAGGGTAAAAGACCAAAATGCCCCTGAACAATTGCTCAAATGACCAATATACCCCTAGATATTTTGGTGAGATATTTTAGGGAGGAAATTCCATAAATATCCTTAAACAAATTAGATAATTACCATCACGTCCCGAGGGTGGTAAATGACCAAAATACCCTTTAGGTCAAAAATGCCCAGATGACTTTAGAAATTTTGTGGGAACCTGGAGAATGGATGAAACTCTTTTAAATAACTAAATATTAACCTGGAAGGTGACAAGAAATCATCAAATTGAATTTCTAGGAATTTTGATAAATATTTTGAAAAGAATATAATCGAAACCAACTCAGGCATCCGGAAAACACTAGAAAAAGGAGAGATACAATCCATAGAATTTTCTCTTAATTATGGAAGAAATAGGTTTTCCTAATAAGTTAGTTTAGTAATTCTAATAATTCAAGGCAAAATGAACCAATAAGAAAGTAAAATTTAGTTATTATAAGTAATAAAAGAAAAATTGGATTGATTTGGATTTCTAAATTATGTCTTGACCGTATGATGCAAAATCAATGGAGAAAGCTTTAAGAAACTTCAAGACTGGACACATGGATGTTTAAGAAGCTAGGATACATGTCATTGGTCCATTTGTAAAGTAAGGTAATAATGAATTAAGAAGATTTTTTTGAAGTAAACCTCCTCTTGACTCCTTTGGAATCCGTGGACATTTCTACACATTAGTTCAAAGATCCAACGGTCAAAATATTAGATATATGAGATAGGAGTATGCCCTTAAAATTTCAAGAAGATCCAACGGTTAATGAACCCGGAATTACTATTTTACAGAAACGGGTTTTTAGAAGAAAATTTATTACAAAGCTTAAGACACCAACCGTATAAGCTACAAACCAAATAGAATTGGCTACCAAAATGATAAGGCACGTGAAGATAAGGGAAGAAGGGCAAGAAGACGGTGGAAGAATCATGAAGGAAGCCACTTGGAAGAATATAAGTGATTAGCCAATAAGAATGAACCAAGAGGAAAGTTAGTCATTAATGACTCCAAGATATTTCTAGCAAGCAAAAAACAAATCAAACTCTTCCTCTTAAGATCAAAGCCAACGTAGAAGCATGAGAGAAGGAGGAAAAATGTAGAACTTGCCACTTGGAAAAATCAAAACAACCAACCAATGAGGAAGAAACACAAGGAAAGGCAAGTCATGATAGCTATGATAAAAATCAACATTTTACCATACTATAAAAAGCATGTTGGATAGGAAAATTGACCCCCCCTAAGAAAAAAGAACCGTGCACTTCATCTAAGCCAACCTTCCATCAATTTTCATCTTTACCTTTTAACTAAAAACAAAGAAAACAAAAGCCATAAAGCCTAGGAACTTCACGTGAAGACCAAGGCTCTTAAGGAGAAGGCTATTCAATTTCAAAGGAGGGAAAGTTGTCCAAAAGCTTAAGGAAAGCAAGGTATGGGAAGTTTATGATAAGCAAAGTTTGGATATGATTTATGTTAAGAATCTTATGTGGTTTCATGGATAATTAAGCCTTGTAGATTAAGTGTTTGTGGAAATGCCGTAAAGAGTTAAAGATTGCTAAACAAAATGATTATTAAAGTAAGTAACTTGATTTTAGTTAAAGAATGATATTTGGAATGAATAACTTGAATCTAAACTTAATAGGTGAATTTAAGTGATTTAGGTTATGTATATATTATGACTATTTTTTTAAGGAAAGTAGTTGGAATGGAAGTTATATGTTTTGGAATAAATATTCTCTGAATCCTTGAACTAATTTATTTATGATAGGATTATGTTGGAAACATGTTTATTTAGTAGAATTATGTTGAACTTTATAAGAATTAAGGTTTAAGTAGCTTTTTTTTAAAAGTGTTCTCTAAAACAAAGATTGCTTACCATGTGTTTGACAATTGGTCACAATGAATGAAATATGTTTAAGTATTGTTGGCTTGAATCCTTGTTGTGAAATTTGAATTAGATTTGCATGGGTGGTTACTTTAATAAAAATTATGTATGTGCTGCTGAGTGTTTCTGTGAAAGCCATCATATGGTTGATGAAATGTTCTAAAGAAACAAAGATGAATGGAGTATTGGAATCCTTGTGTTGTTAAATATGTTGTGAATATTTATGGATTCCAAGAGTTTTGTTGAGATATGGCTGTATGCTTGGACTGTGGAGTAAAGCTTTCTGTGATGTTTGAAAGAAGCTTTACGTATTGTTTTAAAAGCATATGCCATAAGTTGTTAAAGATGTTGAGCTTTGAAGAAGAAGAGTAATGATTAATGAGAAAAGATGTGATAAAATGAATCATTCATGCATTTTCATATGCATAGGCCTGGCGGGGGCATAAGACCGTGAAGTAGATGTTGTTGTTAGTGTCAGATAGTTAGAGGAACTGAGTATGAGCGTTCAGACAGTGAGAAGTCTGAGCTGGGGGATGCTTCGGCAGTGGGGAACTCACGCCACCCATGATGATCACATGTAGTGTGGGTGACTTTCCTGTGCACCACTGTGACATCCTGACTGATCATGCAAGTTCTGGACCAGTGATTGGGGCTATCTGACTGTGGCCACTGATGTTGATTTTATGAAGCTGAGATCTCAGTCATGCATCATATAAAAAAAGATGAGCACGCATTCTAAACATTTCATGATGAGTATGTGGAATATTTGTTGATAAGTAAATTGTATGACTTAATTTGTGTGATAAGTAGATGAGGAAATTTAATCTGTGGGCAAATCCTCTGTGTTGTTATTTTATAAATATCTACGTATATATTCCGTTATATATGATTTATTCAAACTTTGTTTGTCATAAACTTACCCTATTTTGTGTCTGTGGTTGACACCTGTGATGACCCCAAATTCATTTGGGCGAGCAGAAAAGCAGGAAAGTCTAGAAGAATTATAAAGGAAAGATGATGAAGATATGTTGATGATTTGTAATAAGTTAAATTCTTTGTATTTCATGATGGCTTGTACTTGGACTGTATTGATGGACTGTGCGATATTCTGGACTGTTTTGATGAATTGTAATTGTATGAAGCGTAGTGAGAAAGAATTCGCTTATTTGAAGCAATAAGAAAAAGAAATTTTCATGAAATTTATAACTAAACTCATTTTAATACATAAGAGATATGAGATTTTATCTAAAATCAATCAACCACGAGAGAGAGTAAAGAGAGGCGTTACAATGGTGGAACGCGGTCTAGAGAATGACTCTCAAGAACAAGGAGCTTACCTGTCCGGCGTTCCTCACTGGTCTGTCCAACCTCATGATTTCGAGCACCACGATCTTCAGGGTCGTGCCCTACATACATGCATTCAAGAAATCAATAATGGTTTTCACCTGTTGTATGTTAAGGAACTTGATACATTTCCAAGTTACCAACATAAGTCACCCACAGGCGACATGCAGAATCCTCAAAAGGGTTCATCACTACTAACCCAAAATCGACAGCAGTTATATTCTAAGGTTGGACCGGCGCCTCTTACCTCTAAGGTTGTTAACGAGGCTAGAGAACCGCTTCTCAAGCCTTCTCTTCCCTAGACCAGAAGCTCTCTTTACTCGTCAATGGCGGAAACAGAGAAGGAAGAGAGAAGGAACACCTTTTTGAGAAAGGACAGAGGAAGAAAATGAGTAGTGCACGAAACAACCCACACACATGCTAAGTCAACATGTGTTACTCTAGTGACCTGACGGTCGGTACGAATCACGTGCTTAGGTTAAGCCTGTGAAAGCACCAACTACCGAGCTGGAGAGTCAAGTGCATATGACTTTGAATAGGTACATGTAGTCCAGACAATCCTCTCTGGGGTGCTGTCCTAGCCATCATACCCGACCTTATTCGGGTTCCTTTCTTTTCAACGTTTATTCCCCAGGATATATACACGATGATACGGTCACACTCTAACCTGGTTTCCTTGTAAATACTAACACATTCAGTACGAACCCGGCTTCAAAAGGTTCTATTTACACTCTCCCTTATCCGAGTTCCACATTGGCACCCTCCCCCTTCGTATGACACCCCGGTTACACGAATCTGGATTAATCGTAGGATCATTACCATAATACTTATTATTACTGCGTAATCACAACATTAAAACGTTAAAGTGCCACGTGGACACTCGAGACCTTACATTCACCCCACCTTTCAAAGAATTTTGTCCTCAAACAACTCAGGGTACAGCTGCACGAGCTCCTATTCCCGCTCCCAAGTTGCTTCCTCAGGAGTCCTTCCTTCCCATTGTACCTTGACTATGGGGATGGTCTTACTTCGGATCTACTTCTCCGTTCTATCCAAAATCTAGGCCGGTCATGTGGGGCAGGTCAGATTCTCCTTAATCTGCACCGTGTCCGACTCCACGACATGTGAAGGGTCTGCTACATACTTCCATAGTTGAGACACGTGAAACACGTCGTGTAGCCCGGACAGTTGGGGAGGCAAGGCTAACTTGTAGGCCACCGGGCCTACTCTTTGGAGAATTTGATAAGGGCCTATGTATCTCGGGCTAAGTTTCCTTACTCCCAAAGCCCGTCCAACCCCGGTGATCGGAGATAATTTCAGGAATACATGATCGCCCTCAACGAATTGCAGTGGGCGGTGCTTGCTATCATAATAGCTCTTCGGTCGACTTTGAGCCCGCAACAGCTTGCCCTGGATCATGCGAATTTGCTCGAATGTGTCCTGTATCATCTCGGGTCCAAGGAGTTGACCCTCCCCTACTTTAGTCCCATATAATGCTTCAAAGGGTGCCATGCCCAGACTAGCATGGAAGCTATTATTATACGAGAACTCCACCAATGGGAGGTACCTATCCCAACTCGTCCCTTGTTCCAAAGTGCAAGCTCTCAGCATATCATCTAAAGTTTGGATGGTCCTCTCTATCTGTCCATTCGTCTGGGGATGATAGGTCGTGCTGAGCCTCAGCTGGGTTCCAAAGGCCTCCTGAAGAGCACCCCAAAACCTAGAGGTGACTTTCGGATCTCTATCGCTGACAATACATTCTGGGATGCCGTGCAATCTAACTATCTCCTTGACGTATAACCGAGCTAGCTTCTCGGTGGTATAGTCAGTCCGGACAGGTAAGAAGTGAGCCGATTTAGTTAGTTGGTCAACAATCACCCAGATGGAGTCGTATCCGGGTTGAGTCCTTGGTAGCCCAACTACAAAGTCCATGGAGATACTATTCCACTTCCACTCTGGGATCAGCAAGGGTTGTAACAGGCCCGCTGACCTCTGATGCTCGATCTTAACCCTCTGACATACCATGCACTTAGTCACATGCTTAGCTATGTCTCTCTTCATTCCCGGCCACCAAAAGTTACTCTTAAGGTCCTGATACATCTTGGTGGCACCGGGATGAATGCTAAACCGGCCTTTGTGCGCCTTAGACAAAATTTTATCCACTATTCTGCCCTTTGGCACCACCAGTCTCCCGTTTTATTCTATCAAGTCATGGGTTCCCCAGGATACGTCCTTCTGTCCAAGCAGGGCTCTCACATCCTCGTCACATTCCTGGGCCTCTCGAATCTTTCGGATTAGCTCGTTATTAACTCGAATTGCCCTTAACTCGAGACCTCGGTCACCCTTGAGTATGGTCATGTGTATATCCCGGAAATCCTCTATCAACTTGCATTCCGCCATCATCAAGCAAGCCATGCTCATATGCTTCCTGCTTAGGGCGTCCGCCACCACATTGGCTTTTCCGGGATGGTATTTTAACTAAAAATCATAGTCCTTGAGGAACTCCATCCATCATCTTTGCCTCATGTTCAGCTCCTTCTGGTCAAATAAGTATTTGAGGCTCTTGTGGTCACTGAACACTACGAGTTTGGCACCATACAGGTAGTGCCTCCATATTTATAGAGTGAAGACAACTATTGCAAGCTCTTAATCGTGTGTTGGATAGTTCTCCTCATGTGGCTTTAGCTGCCGGGAAGCATAGGCAACCACATTTTTCTCTTGCATCAGGACACATCCCAGTCCCTACTCGGATTTATCACAATAGACCTCGAAGCTCCCTTCAGGGTCAGGAAGGGTTAACACGGGAGCTATGGTCAATATTTCCTTTAGTATGTGGAAACATTCCTCGCACTGGTTGGTCCAAATGAAAGGAGTCTCCTTTCGGGTTAGGCCAGTCAAGGGCAATACCGTCTGTGAGAACCCTTGAATGAACCTCCGATAGTACTCGGCCAGTCCAAGGAAACTCCGAATCTCAGAAACACTCTTGGGCCGTTCCGATGTCATCACGGCCTCAATCTTACTGGGGTCCACTGCTACCTTGGCTGCCGAGATCACATGGCCGAGGAACTTCACCTCAGACAACCAAAATTCACACTTACAAAACTTGGCGTACAACTGGTCGTTCCTCAACGTCTGGAGAACAGTCCGGAGGTGCTCGGTATGCTTCTCTTCATTCTCAGAGTAGACCAAAATGTCGTCAATGAACACCACCACGAATTTGTCCAAGAAAGGTTTGAACACCCGATTCATATAATCCATGAACACAGCCGGGGCGTTCGTGAAACCGAACAAAATGACTTGATATTTGTAATGGCTATACCGAGACCGGAATGCAGTCTTAGGTATGTCCTTGGACTTAATCCGAATCTGATGGTATCCAGATCGCAAGTCTATCTTAGATAATACCTGGGATCCCTTCAATTGATCTAACAAATCATTAATCCAGGGTAAAGGGTACTTGTTCTTTATAGTGACTTTATTCAATTGCTGGTAATCCACACATAGCTACATGCTTCTGTCCTTCTTTTTCACGAAAATAATCGGGGCTCCCCATAGAGACACACTTGGCCTAATAAACTCTTTGGATAACAAATCCTCAAGTTGTGCCTTTAGCTCTTTTAACTCCAAAGGATCCATACGATACGGGGCTTTGGAGATGGATCCTACACCGGGATCAAATCAATGGAGAATTCAATCCCTCTGTCTAGTGGGAGTTGTGTGATCTCTTCCGGGAACACATCCACGAACTCGTTCATGACCGGGATCTGTGACAAGTCTGCGCCCGGCCCGTTCTCCACTACATTTAGCAAAAGACAGCCCCGTGCTCCTTTCCTCATTTACTTGCGAGCTTGTAGGACCGAGCAAAGTGAACTAGAATTCGGCCTTACCCCGTTTGAAGGCGCTACTACCTTTTTGTTGTAACAATCCTACATGATGCCATACGTAGCTAACCAATCCATTCCAAGAATAATCTCAAGAGTGGGCATTGCAAGGTATAATAACCTAGATTAAATAAATAAGAGAAAAAGGAAGAAAAGTTAAATTTGCTAAATTCCGTC
>CM023954.1:30005304-30022993 GCA_013407115.1 Glycine latifolia
CCACATTCAAAGCAAGTGAAGTTGTTGTCATTTATTTTATTGTTGTTGTTGTTGTTGTTCTTTGTGAACTTCCTATTCTTGTTTTTTCTCAAGAAATTGCTGAACTTTTTGACAATTAAGTTCATGTTGTCTTCTTCATCTTCTTCACTTGAGTCTTCCACCTTTTCCACTTTTGAGGATGCAACTCTCAAGGCTATGCTTTTGTTTTTCTTTTCTGCATCTTTAGCATTGGTTAGTTGTGACATTTCAAGTTCATACTCAAGAAGCTTACCAAATAGTGCAGCCATGGACATTTTGGATAGATCCTTTGACTCTTTGATTGCTGTCACCTTTGGTTGTCATGGTCTTGTGAGACATTTTAAGATTTTGATATTCAACTCTTCAACATCAAATATCTTTCCAAGACCAAGAAGATGATTTACTATGTGAGTGAATCTTGTTTGAAGCTGAGATATGTTTTCTGTGGGATTCATCTTGAACATTTCATACTCATGTATTAAGGCATGCTTCCTTGATCTTCTTACTTCATTTGTACCTTCATGAGTTATCTCCAACATCTCCTACATCTCCTTTGCACTTTTGCACCTAACTGTTCTAAAGAATTCATCAGAAGAAAGTGCAGAAGTAATCATATTCTTAGCTTTAAAATCATATTGAACAACTCTCTTTTCAGCATCTGTCATTTCATCTCATTCTTTGGGAATCATATCATTACCAACAGTTTTTATAGGAATCACAGGACATTTCTCTATTGCATTCCAAGCACCTAGGTCATTTGATTGAATAAAGATCTTCATTCTATTTTTCCAAAAACTGAAGTGTTCTCCTTCAAACATTGGAGGACGATTGAGGGAGGCACCCTCCTTGAAGGTAATTTGTGTGCTATTCATTTTCTTTTTAAAGAAAGATAGTGATCTTGAATAACACTCAAGAACCTGCTCTTGATACCAATTGAAAATAATAGGAAACCCATAATAACCAAGGGGGGAGGTGAATTGGTTAAAACTTGGTCTATTAAAATTTCTTTATAAAATCAGAGTAAGCATATAAATGATTAAGTGCATGCAATGCAAGGATCAACAGATTGGCCTCTTTATACACTTCATTTGAATTACATTATGTGAAAAGCTCAAAACAATCTTTCAAGTCCTAAGCTTCAAACTTCAAGTTGCTCCCCCTCTATCCAACACTATCCTCAAGAGAACACTACTCTAGAAAAAGCTCTAAAGAAACTCTTTGATCTTAGAATTTACAAGAATTAACATAAACAAATCAATTCAGTGTAAGAGTTCAAGAGAGATACAACCTTATGATTCTCTGAAGATGAGTGAATGAATTTTACCAAGAAATTACAGGTTGAATGAATGCTAGAGTTGAAAATGGCTCTCTTGAAAAACTCTTGAAGAATCTTTGTTCAAAGCAACATGATCAATGATGTATGTCTTCATGTGTTTTGAAACAAGAAGTATGAGACTCAGAAAATCTTTTTCTCAGAGAGTGAAAGCTTTGGGAGTAATGGGTAATTCGTAAAATCAGTTCTCTTGATTTTTCTAAATGTACAGACCCAATAGCTTTTTATAGAAAACAAATTTAACTGCATGTAATCGATTATTTTAACTAATGTGATTGATTAATATGCCAAATAATCGATTAAAGTGTTCTTGGCACAATCTGGAAAAGATTTAAGAACAATGTAATCGATTAAAATGACCTGTAATCGATTAAGGCAATCAGTCTCAGTTTCGAAACAAGCTTATGTAATCGATTACGATTGAGTGGTAATCGATTAAGGCAGTCATACGTGTTTTGAAATTTTGTACTATGTAATCGATTGCAATTTGCTTGTAATTGATTAAAGTGCTCTTCATGGCTTTTTAATAGATTACACAAGCTGGTAATCGATTAAAGCAGTACACATTTTAATTTTCCAAAACATAAGCCATGAGAAATTTCTTTCTGTTTGCAAACATGTAACCTTATATGCTTTTCTTAAATCATGTAAGCAAGTATGTGATTATGCTTATGCAATCCAAGGATCACAAGATAAGCCTCTTAAACAACGTAACATATTACAAATGCCTTCAATTGAGAGGCATGTAAAAAGCTAAAATGCTTTAAGCAAAGGGCTTCATCCTTGACTTGATCTTGTTTCCAACTGTTGGTTTCAATGAAGTCACTTGAAGAATGGACAAAAGATCAAGCTTTGTTTTGAACTTTCAACATGCCTTGAAGACTTGAAGATTAATTTGTGATTAATTGTAAAAGAAAGAAGCATTTCTGATGATCCAAGTGCATTGCATTCATATCATTCATTTAAATCTTTAATTAGAGTTATAGAATTCACAAGGCTTTGATAAATTGATTAAGTGTTTAAATTAAAACAAAGGTTTTTGGAAAAATACAGTTTTCTACTATTTTAATCGATTACCTAAGAATATAATCGATTACTTTGTTCTTAGCTCTTTCTGGAAAACTCTTCAAGAACAATGTAATCGATTACGTATCAGATTAATCGATTATTTTACCTTCGTTTACATATAAACTGCCTTGATAAACATATTAATCGATTACCAAAAGACTGTAATCGATTACAGAGGCCAAATAAAAAACACCATTCCTCTGCCTTAATCAATTACCAATGATAGTAATTGATTACATCACATGCCTCTGCTTAAACTTTTTGATACATTAATCGATTACCAAAATCCGTAATCGATTACATAGTTCATATGCCTGATTTCAAAGTTTTATGAAGCTCACTGTCTTAATCGATTACAAAAAACTGTAATCGATTACACAGCGAATTTTAAGTTATACTTTGAACTTCAAGTTTATAAAGCTCACTGTCTTAATCGATTACAAGACGGAATAATCAATTATTTTGTTCGTTGCCCATACCCATATTTTTGTATAACAGTTTAATCGATTACATAAGTGAAATAATCGATTATTGAGCGCGTTTAATCGATTACTGACAGTTACAAAAGTTTGTTATAAATAGAACCCTTGCTCAGCTTGATTGGCAACTTGATGATTTCGCATTCTGAGCCTAAACAAAGCTTTCTAAACACTTTCTTGGTGATTTCTGGGTTCTATGAGTTCTTGCTTCCATTAAAACACCTATGGGTTATTGAATGATTCTTGAAGCAAGAAGTTTCTTTTCAAAGCTTAAGGAATGAGTTGTTCTGAGTTTTATGTTCATCTTTCAACCTGATTCATTCATTCATATGCATCATCATTCACTGGATCATCAGGTGATTTCGTTCCTTAACTTTGTGGTTGTAACTCTGTTTTGAATTTGTATTTGAATTTCTATTGTAATTGGGTTTCTTACTTGTAATCTAGAGATAGGGTTTCTCTAGGGGTGTGCTGAGTGGTGTTCTCAGTGGGTTGGTCTCTAAGAACCTAATAGTGTTTTAGGTTTCTGAACTTTATCTAGGGTTGATAAAGGGAGACTTTGTAATTACTTGTAAGACTGAAAATTGCAATAGTGGAACTCCATTCTAGTGTTGAGTGGAAGAAAATTGGATGTAGCTTCATAGTGTTTGAAGTGAACCAGTATAAATCTCTTGTGTCTTGTGTTTAAATTCATTCTTGCTTATTCCCTATACATATTGATTGTCTTGCTTTGCTTATCAATTTAATCTTGAGCTATTGCATACCTTGAGCTGAGCATTTGATTGAATAAGGATTCTTGGTTTCAAAAGTGATAAAGATCCTAACGGAAACTCTGATTTTGTTAATTTACCAAGCCTAACCAATTCACCCCCCCTCTTGGTTAAGTGTGAAGTGTTCCTATATTTTACACCAACTCCTCCTATATCCAACACACTTGACTCTTTAATGCTTCTTCACTTACTTTCTCTGTCTTTTCCAAGATTCTGCTCACGTGGCTTTCAATGCTTCCTTGTAACTTTGCTACCATCATGGTGTCTGTATTATGGACTTAATTATTGTAGTCACCACATGATCAAACTTCACTAACATGGTCTGTAGAATTTTGTATACCACCTTGTTGCCAGGGATGTCTTCGACATACAACCTCATCTTGTTGACGAGATTTGTAACACGTAAAAAATATTGTTTCACATATTAAAAGGTGGACATGTGATACCTTTCATATTCCCTTCGTGGAGATTGCAGCTTAGATTTATGGGCCTTATCCACACCTCTGTAAGACAACTTCAAAATATCTCATGCTTCTTTAGTATTTTTAGCATTTATGATTTTGTTAAAAATGGAATAGTCAACTCCTTGTTGAATTTGTGACAACGACTACTGGTCTCTTCTCCTAACAGTATCATCAACTTCTTCCGCTAATCTCGTCTTAACAAAGCTCCAAATATTGTGAGCTCTCAAATGTGTAGCCATCAAAGTTTCTCAATAATAAAAATCTAACTTCTCATATAGTTTAGGACCAGACCATACAATGTTGTAATTGGTAGCCATCTCTCTCTCTCAAATGTATCAGCTCTATTTTTTTTTTTACACAATGAGAACACTCTTGTTCCTCACACACTATTTTTTTTCTCTCGCACTACTATTAGAATCCTCAAGCTCTAATACCAATTGTTAACAATGTGATAAATTAAACCCACAAACACACAAGCAGCGAAAGAATATAATTTAGAAAATAATTGACACACACTCACGTAAGGAGGAAGAGTTTCTCACATTTAATCTCTCTATTTTTATTTACTCTAATCTCATTCAGAAAATTGTTACCATTGGTAGCCTTTTATAGGAAAAACAACACAACACAAAAAATAAGAAACACTTAATGGCTAAGTAACTACTCCTATTGGCTTAAGAAAATTGTAGGCAGTTTACCTAGGCGTGGAGGAAATTTCCAACATCTACAACATTCTTAAATCTCTTTTGAATTAAAATTTTTAATGATTAACTATAACTAATTAACGGTGTAGCAACTGTAATCTTTGAATTCAAAGCTTCTAAACTCTTCTAGTTAACCGGTGATAAAATTTCATCTTGATTTTATTTCTTTAATAACTGACATGAATAGTTTAGGGAACATCAAAAGAATACACCACAAATAACATATTCTTTACATAGTGAATGCACAATGAAACGATAACACCTAAAATTTTAAACTGAAATATTACTTGAAAATACTTTAATATATTTTATTTTAGAAATACATGTCACTTTTTTTTACCACTACTTATAAATAATAAAAACATCTTCCTATACCATTTTTTAAAAAACAAAACGTGATAGTCAGAAAATGCTAAATAGTTGCATCAAATTAAAATAAATGCAGATGTAGAGTAATTCAGTTTGCATACATAAATAAAATAAAAATTGTAGTGTCACAAAGAAATATATAGATACAACAAATAATAGAGTGATAATAAAAAAAAGTACATTTTTCATCCCTGCTACAACAAAATATATGTCTGTGGAGAAAATATCTCTCAAAATACATCAAAACAGTAAATAAGCTAGGACCGGAGTAGACCACCTATCACATTAGAAGTACAGAACTAACTAAGATGTGTCCTTCAAAGAATCGTTACTCTCCTCCTCAGATGTCGGTTACAACTACCTCAGTAGTTCCCGATACTCCTCCATCTCCTCGAACGACATGTCCGAATGGTCACCTCGGTCCTCTATAACCTCCACTAGGTGTACTCGATGCATGTTGTATCCGGTCTATCATCTAGCACTACTTGGACTCGAGTATGGCGTAATGTGTAGTTTGCGTTATGGTGCAAGGCCATACCTATTCTCTTTGCAAGCTACACTGAACCCACAGACACCTCGGTGTACTCGACATCATTAGTACCTAAAAGTTGTTGGTTGTAGGGGTGAGTCCTATGCTCCTCGAACTCCACAAACAACAAGCAATAGTAAAACAAAATTAAAACATACAATCTATGTAACCACTGTATGTGGTTATCTAAACAAACAATACTTTCGCATCCTAAGCGCGTAATTATTACACTTAATTTACAAAAGGGCCCAATCACTGCCACCAATTCTCCCAGATCTTGATGGTCTTACAAAAGTCATGTGGATGACAGCCATGAGTGATCCCTCATCTCCGAACTCAAAAAACATAGTCTAGGAGTCCATCAAGAATAGCAAAGTGAGTATTGTGAGTTACCCACGCCAAATGAGTGCACCAAATGTCTGGTAGTCACCACTCGCTAATTCTCCTAGGTTCTTCAAACCTCTACACCCACTATACCCCAATGTATCTTTGTCCATCACTTCCTCAATGCAACCTCACCTTCTTACAGAAGGAAATAGAACCATTGGCTCTTTTACTCTCTGTCTAGTCCTCTTGAATCTTGCCACCACATTGCATGCATAGCCCTCATACCATGTACATCAATGAACGCATACAAACAAGCAAACAAGAAAGAGAGATAAGGTTCAGGCCTACATACTACTCTCAGGGAACCAGTCGTGATCCCTTAAGCGGTAGAAACCACTTGTCACACAAACAAACAAACAACATAACTGTTGTAATTATAACCATCTAAGCAAACGTAACAAACAAATTGCCGAGGGTTGAACACCCCCGAACCCAAACCACAATGCTACAGATAAAAATGAAAACATGTAGACACATATATAATAGAAAATAAATTTGCATGCCACAAATATAATTATCGGAGTTCAGTTCACACTCTACTAGTCTTATCATTCAATAATCATAATAATAAAATATAGAAATGTATTTCAATAATTTTATCGGTAAAGAATCATCACAATTTCATATATGCATCAGTCATCAAATCTTACAGATATCTTAGCCATAGAATAGAAAATAAATCAACAATTCCTTAAAATAAATAATTCTAAGATAATTTATATGGAGGCATGGATTCTAAAGTTAAGTTATCTACTGTCTAAAATCACTATGTCACTCCGTTTTTCAAAGTTTTGCTCCTAACTTATGTTTAGTGCTCCAAATGCTCCAAGAGTTGGATTTTTGCAAATCTTATATGCTACCTTACATTTTCAAACCTAAAAAAATCATTTGAGGTCAAAACTTTATTAAAACAATCCATATTTTTGTAGCTCTCAGTCCAAATTTGTGATAGATTTTTTATTTTACTAAAGGTCCTTAAACTTGTTTTATTTGTAACTTTTGCTAGAAAACTCCAATTTGGGTGAAATTTTATGCTAACTCTATGTTTTAACATGTAAAGAACTCATTTTTGACAGCAAAAACTCAGCATACAGATTAAGGACATGACAAAATGATCAAAAATTTCAAAGCAACAACATGTTCAAGGAAGTTCAACAACAAACATATTGTTCAAGAGTTAGAGAGACTCCCCTTACCTCTTGTAGTCTCCACAAAATTTATAAGCAAGAATGATGGAGTTTAGATTCAAGTTTCCAACCTTAAAGAGTGCAAAATAAGGTTTTGAAACTACAAGTGAGAATAGAGCAAGAAAATGAAGTGAAAATCAAGCTTAGAGTTGAAAATGGAGGTCACTTAACTAAGTTAGATGAAAGAAAGGCTCAAGAACACTTGGTAAAACTTGGAAGAAGAATAAAATTATGGTATACTCTTTCTCCAAAAGCTTCAGCAAAATGAGATAACTGGCCTACACTTTGGCTTTTAAAAAAAACACTTATTGTAGGTGAAATGCTTGGACCAATGAAATTGCAAGGCCTAATCCTTATCTTCTTAATCTAAACACTTTGAATGACAATTAATATGACTAATCAGCAGCTTGTACAGCCCTTGATGTGTTCTCCACGAGCTTAGGCATGCCTTATATGACTTCTTGCACTTTTCCAAAACTAACTATAAAAGGATAAAGTAGAGTTTTGCCAAAAATGGTAAAAAAAATTACTTTTGCTAAGACTGGTAAATCTTATCATAATCTTCTAGATCAATGTGCTAACCTCCCTTGGGATATGTGCACTTAGAGTGAACCTTGCATAGAGTCCACTCACACAGAGACAAATTACATAGTGACTCAATGCACAGTGTAATTATTGCACATATGGAAATCTACTTAGTTTCTATTTCTCTATCAAGCTTTACTAAATCACTCACACACACACACACACACACACACATGTATATGTGTAGATATATGTGTGTGTGTGTGTGTGTGTACACAACACAAAATTCTATGATTAAAAATATATAACTACTGAAATTAAATTCATACATGCACAGATGACACAACACAGAGTTTTTTCTGTTAGTCTAAGTTGTCATTTTTCAAGGTGTTACAAGTCTAACTTATTTTAATTATTCTATATCTTATAATTAGACACTTTAATTAGTCACCAACTAATTAAACTAAAATTTTATTTTTAAACTAGTTATATAGCCATTTATGAAAATGCCCTCCACTTAAAACTTTTATGACTTAATTACCACTTTTCTAATTCTATAGAAGTCACGCTTAATCAACCTTAATTATCTCCACTTAATTTCTAACTTTACTTACATTAATTACTAATTTTCTTTCAAGCTTATAATTTATATTTATTTCTAGACCAAAATCCAATTATTAACATCTAGGTCATTAATAAGTTGACCATTATTTGACCAAAGAATTTTCTCTGAATTATCCCTATTTCTCTAAGCTTTAGCTTAAAAACTTAAGAGTTTAACCATGCCTAGGTATCCTATGGTTACATCTCATTTTTTTACCATTTCAATAGTCTAAAAACACTACCCAATCACATAACAAAGCAATAACATTGTCTACCACACACATGGAAAATTTGGATGATAAAGAAACCTACAATTAAAATGAAATATTGATTTGCAGGCATTCTTCTATTAAGAGTTTGGTGCCCAATGGCAAGTTGAGTTCTTCAAAAAGAGAAAATTACACTAGTTCCTCTCCTCACATTCCCATTTTTCCCTTTTGCAGAAAACTCTTCTGAATACTAAACCCATGCCTTAGAAGTAGAAAAAAAAATCCATTTTTATGTCTTTCAGTGCCTTATTTTATCATCTCATTGAGTCAAACATGATAGATGATTGTTAGAGGATCTTGTGTGTGCCAGCTTCCAATCACTTTTTGTCACCTCCATTTTCCATTTAAGATATTCTTCAGTTTCCATGCCTTCATGCTTCTTCCCATGCCTTGCTTTATGACTGAAAATGATATATAGTAACTCACTTTGATGGTTGCTTGGCCTCGAGTTGTGTGAGTGGCAGAGATTGTGTGAAGAAGTGTATTTTAGGAGGGTCCTATGATGGCTAAGATGTATGTGGGTATTTAGAGAATGGAGGTTGTGAAGTATAAACGTTGGACAAAAGAAGGGGTGCATAGAAGGAGTCGGAGGCTAGGGTATTCTCTTATGCAAATGTGAGTTAGGTTCAAAGTGGGTTTGAGTTGTGGATGTTGGGTTATGGGTTTTGACTTGAATTAATTTCAATGGGTTAATGGGTCAACAACTCTTAGTTTCATTGGGCTTTTTCAGCAACTGAAAATTAGAAAGGTGAGAAAGTTTCTCTCTTTTTTTCCTTCTCTTTTCTTTGTATTTTTTTCTTTTCATTTTTTTCTCTCCTTTTTTTAAATCATTTTCTCATTTCTTTCCTTCATTTTTTCTGTCAATAATATAAATAATTCAGACAAATTTTGGTGTTAACAATTTCCCCTCGTTACTTAAGTTTTACTAGATAATATGAATAATTGATGTTTCATATTATCATGGTAAAAAAATAAGTAAATATATGAACTCAAATTTTGTTCGGAACTTAAAACAAAAAGCAGTGGGCACAGGGACTTAAGATACGGTGGGCACGACGACCCGATATGCAATGGGTGTGAATACCCGAGATGTTGAGAAGGTATGAATACCATATATGCAATGGGTGTGAATGCTCTAGATGTTGAGAGGTGTGAATACCTTAGCTATACGCAATGGGTGTGAATACCCGAGATGGTAAGGGTGTGAATACCTAAGATAGATGTTGAGAGGGTGTGAATACCCTATATGCAATGGGTGGGAATACCCAAAATGTTGAGGGGGTAAATATCCTATATGCAGTGGGTGCGAATACCTCGGATGTTGAGAGGATGTGAATACCTTATATGCAATGGGTGTGATCCGAGATGTCGAGGGTGTGAATACTCTATATGCAGTGGGTGTGAATACGTAGGATGTTGAAAGGGTGTGAATATCCTATATGTAGTGGGTGTGAATATCTGAGATGCTAAGGTGTGAATACCTGAGATGTTATGGGTGCGAATACCCAAAATGCAATGGGTGTGAATACCTGATATGCAATGGGTATGAATGCCCAACATTTAGGTTCCAGAAAGGTATTGGACTTTCATGTTGGCATCATACATGTACCAGAATTTGATGCAAAATGTCAGGCAAGTGATGTCCTATGTTATTTTCAACAGACAAGAAAATATAATAAATAAATGCTAGAGAATAGTAATTTTACAAAACTAACCGTAGTATTAATAGTATACTCCCTTTATCTAAAAACAAGTGTCGTCTTAGGTTGTTTTACACATGTCAAAAAAAATTAATAAATAGATGAAAAAGGGTAATAGTTTTACAAAACTAACCTTATTAAATAGATAAAATAGAATAGAGTGACATTTATTAAGGCTATTAGTGGAAAAGAATAATTAATATTACATTAGAAAGTCAAATAAAATAATTATTTTAGGACAAATTTTGTTTTGCAAATGTGACACTTATTGAATGTTCAATTAATGTAAAAAATATTTCACAATTATTTTTATTATCATATTATTTATTTAATAAATTCCATATAATATTTTATTTTATTTTATAGGTAAAATGAATTTTACGATAATATGGCATGCATGACCCATAGCATATGATATGCTAAGGAATTACAATGAAAATTATGTTTGATGCATGACCTCTCCGTAAAATCCAGCAAATGTGTAATACATGACCTCCGTAGAAACTAGAACAAGAACTATCCAAATTCGTTGTAAATTAAAATTGCATTGTCAAAATCATAAGTAATCCTGCATTTTTTTTTTTTTTTTGAAAGCTCAATAAATCCACGTTGTGGAACTTAATCGGACCGTTTAAGAAAGTTGATTTTGATTCGAATGGGGAAAGTGGGAAACCTTCAAATCTTCAATTAGCTATATTGTATGGTGCAATTGATTTTGATTATTATATACCCGCTAGACTCTATCAAATATACCTTACCGGCCAGCTAATTAAACAACACTGCTTAAACCGACCTTCTTACCCTAAAGAAAAGGTCAAAGGTGCCATGTGAAGCAATTAGAACAGGAGACACTTATTATTACAGCATCTTGCACATATTTAACCAAGTAATTAAGCGTGTCCTGCTACTCCACTCCCAAATGTACAAAATAGAACTCACACGGGTTGCATTAATTTCAACTTCAATCTGTAGCTTGGATTTGTCTTGTGCCATTTCATTTCATCTTCTACTTCCTTCCTCCTATTATCTACTACCTAAACATGATTTAGGATTTAAAAACATGATATATAGGGGATACTAAAGGCCATACTTGGCTTTATTCTATTACTAAGAATATATTTTAACAATACCTACTATATTTTCAATATAATTTTTTTCTTGCTTTTATTTTTAAGAAGTTACAAACCAAATATATTATCCAAATCATCTGAAACAAAACTAATTGTCATTTTACTTTGTTGTGAGTAGAACGGATCAAAAAATGAATTAAAGGATGATGATATATTTTGCACGTTCAATTATTTAAATTTTAACTTTTAATAAAATAATGTGTTTCACAAAAAAAATTATTATTAATTTTATATGTAAAATTAGAGATGAAATCTATTACTAAAAGGAAATTAAACAAATATCAACTCAATATCCTATTTTATTTATTTTCTATTAATATTCTCTATCATACACATACCCCTACCTGACTTGTTGACTTGTTAGATTAATCCATGTTTGTGAGTATCGAAATTTAACATCCCCATGAATTATGAGAAGTGATCGAAATTGAATATTGTACTTTTGTCCATCAAGTTGTCTGTAATTTCAAGTCTCTTCATGTTTAGACACTCGAGACAGAAAGATTATGTATTGCATTGATTGTTCACCGATTGGCCTACGACTTCAAACCTTGTTGTTTTAAGACACTCGAGGTTGAAGGATTGTGTAACTTGCATGTTGTTCGTCAACCCAAGACTTCTCATAGCTTAATACTTTATCAATTTCTGACCAGTTCCTTACTAATAATGGGAAACCATTTTTATAACACTACTACAAACGGTGCATTCTACGACGGACCATCCACGTCAGTTGTTCAAAAACCGTCTTAGATTGCATAAACGGTGGCAATTTTGTAATTTTTTTAACATTAATACACAACGACGTCAGTCCAGGGAATAACCGTAGTTGTCTTGCCTTATTCAAAGTTGGTTTTGATAAGAACCGACTTTGATGCTTGTTAAATTTTAAAAACAAAATAAATCCCCTTTGATTCCTCTGCGCCCCTTTCTCACAACAAAAATAATCCGTTAATCTCCATTGAAGACCTACCTCGCCCAAAACCCATTTTCAATCTTGCAAGAAGAACGACCATTCTGGATAGCAACGATAACTAGTAAGTGTCACATTGTCTGCTTTCATTTCATTTCCTTGATTCTTCACTGATTCTCCAAGTTAGGGTTAGACGCAGAAGCTGCTTCACCCGTCGCTTCGCCACCGCGGCCACCAAAATCAAGCACAGTTTCGAAACCGTCTACAGCATTGTTTTGAAGCTGCTACTAGTCGCAAGTGAAGGTCTACGAAGTCAATGAGCTAGGGTTTCTGGTTTCCATCGAACGCTAGTTGGACTCCTTAGGACATTGATTTTGAGGTACTAGCTTCAAATCTAACTTGGTATTATTGTGTCCGTACGGTTAGTTTTAATTTGCTGCCTACTGTTCTAGGATATTGTGGATGATGCACATGTACATTGCAGTCGGGTGTCAAATTGGTCATAGCTTAGGTATTGAAGAAGGTGTCAAAATTGTATCCTTTAGGTAGTTCGTCTACTTTTGGTTTACACATATAGCTTTGGAGCATTTGATACTAAGAGGTCCATCTTTTTCAACAATTGGTAATTAACGTGTTACAACAGCTTAGTTCCAACTTGGAGTTTTGTTGGCCTTGGCTTAGTGGGGCCTCTTCTTTCATGACTAGGGTCCCCTGAGAACACAGTTACCAAGTCTTCGTTACTGCATGCTTATGGTAGGTCTTATTTTGTACTGCTGGATGTTGACAATATATAGCATGCTTTAGCTTCTGTCGCACATTTTGCTATGATGTTTACTTAGACTTAAGCTTATGTTCATGTCTTTTGAAGTCTTCAGTCTTTTTAGTTTATACCAATCAAGCATCTTCACCATGACTTAGAGTGTGGAAGAGGCTTTAGGTTGTTTTCCTTCGGTCTTGTCAGTGTGGTTATGTTGTGCAATTTTAAGGCTAGGTACCTCATATTCAAGGGCTTTGGTGTCATAGCAGGGCATTCATTTGTTGCTATTTTTTTCTTCCCTTTTAAATCAAGTCCTTGTTTTTGTAGGCTTGTCTTGCTTTTGAATTGTAGTCAGCAGACCACATTGTTTGTCTTCAATAATATGAATGCAATTTCACTAGCACCTATATCGTCGTTATTATTTATTGTTTTCTATGTTGTGAATAATGAAATCTTATACTCGTGAAGTGAATTTGGATTGCAGAGAAGGTGGTAGGTTGGGTTGTTTTTCAAAACTCTTAACCTGCTTTGATAAGTTAATTACTTTTGACGTATTTGACTTTTAGAATTTAGATCAAACATGTTTTACAGTTTTTAGTTTTTAGGGATAGAGTTGAGTAGTTGAGTTAGTGTGCTTGGCTGCTATCAAGTATTATATTAAACTTAATCCTGTTGTAATTCATCCTTTGTGTTCATATTATCAGATGTTATACTTCTGCCTTTCACAACTGTTCTTTACATTATGTTCTTGTTTAATTTTTTTAATTTTTTATTTGATAGGCATTAGGTTATGTGCATGGAGCTCAAGTTGCCGATGCATCTGAACCAATCCATGGTCGTTTGAGCTAAGGTTAGACATTTCAACACCATATCAGTTGTTTTTCCAGTTTTTATTATGAAATTGCAACATTTAAGAAAATAAATATACCTATAACAAAAATATCATTTGAAAATATTTTGTATCGATTCCTTCCCCCTTTTTAAACTATCCTTTTGTACTTGACAGTGAAGTTGAGCACAACGGCTGGCAGCTTTTTCGTCATATACCTTCTGGTCAAAATTATCGGTTCAAGGTTTGTTCTCCACTACATACTTGAAAAAACACAAATTCGATTCCTTCTGGTCAAAATTAAGCATATATGTAAATACCTACCACCCATTCATGTTTTAAATGCTGAAATTTAGGGCAATGAAGACATTGAAGCCAACATTCCATGTTAAAACGTCTAATGCGATACCAAAATGGATTGAAGTCAAGGTTAGGTGTTTAACGATTATTGTCTACATAGGTATGTGTTAGATTTTGATGTTAGTTATACATTACACATTATTTATTGTCTCATTTTAGAGCCATGTTCAAACTGGAGGCTATGAATGTGGCTATTACGTCATGCATTGGATGTGGAACATAGTCACTTGGCATGTCAAGAGTGAATGGAACAAGGTATATTACATTTTGTAGGCACTGTGTTCCATTTTTTTAGGTTAATGAACTGACTACATCATTGATTATCTGTAATAGCTTTTGTCATTGTATTTATGTGTGATGTAGCGGTTTCTCGATTCGACACCGTTAGACATGGCGTACATAACAATTCGACAAAAATGGGCAGCGTATTTGTTAAAAGTTAAAAAGAAGTTGCTGACACAGCATTAGATGTTATAGGACAAACTAGCAGCACAATGTATTTCTTCATTATTTGAAGAGTTTACAAACACTGACGTTCACTATAAACTGTGTATTTTGGTAAGTTGACTTAAGTTTATTCAAATGGATTCACAATATTTGTTTATTACTAGTTAACTGAATGAATTGATGTGGATTCCCTTTGTGTGTCACTACTTGGTTTTTCGTCAAATAGTCAAGTGTGGTTGTTTGTGGATTTTGTCTCTGACATATGTAACATGGCTTGATGTGTATAACTCAGATTATACTGCTACAGGGAGAGCATGTTATGAGAAAGCTGTAAGTATTTGATATTCATGTAAACATAAATTAATTGGTGACTTTATGTTTTGCATTGCAAATTGGGGTCTCTACTAAGTGTCTTGTAATTTGGCACATAATATGACTTTTTTTTTAAGTAATTGAATAATTACTAGTCTGACAATCTCACTCTATTCTATAACCTAGAACTGTCTAATGCATAACTTCCAACTTTTTTAGTTATAGTGTCAAAAGCAGAAAAGCAAGATGGTTGTATATTTATATTTTGGTGGAGTTCTCTGTAATTACAGGAAATTTGAGTTTGTGGTACAGGACGCTGAGGGACTCTCAAAAGCAAAACAGGGCTAGAGAAGCTTAAAGAACAACTGAGTGGAAATTACCTTGTTGGATTGATTAGGAAGTGTTGCACATTGGATCAGGTAGGACTATTCTGCTCGCAACTTTTCATTGTCCACTGCAGCTAACCAAATTGGTTTTTATGAGTGGTGAATGTGAGTGGTTTTATATTGTCACCAGCAATAGGGTCATGCTGTTGTTACATTTCTGGATGCAATTTTGAGCAAAACACTTTGTGGTACCCTTGCCTTGTTGGCTGCTCGTGGCTGTGGGAAATCAGCTTCCGTTGGTTTATCTATTGCTGGTGCTATTGCTGTCGGGTATTCAAATATCTTTGTAACTGCTCCCAGCCCTGATAATTTGAAAAGCTTAGGTATTGATTTTGTATTGAAAGGTTTTGAGGCACTTGACTACAAGGTACAGGTTCTCTCCCTCATTGACAAATATCATATATCCTTTATCTCTTTTGCTATCTCGATTGTTTTGTGATTGTTTGGTACTCAACAAATATCAGAATCGGTTTCCCTGAGAGACTATGAATTCTCTCTGAACTTTTCTCAGCACTTTCCTTCATTTTTTCTTTCTCCTAAGTTTGTATCAATCCAACCCCCTTAGGTATTGATCTTTTTTGTATATAGAAAGTTGAATGAAGTTTGTTTAAGATTACTATGGTTTCCAATGAATAAGAGCATATTAATGTGGTGAAAAGTGGGAAGAATACCGTAAGGATCAATATTTACAAGCAGCTTGCACCATTTACAAACAATTCAGGTAGGGCTTTGCATTAATATATTTAACTTAGTCAAACTGTCTTGATGTTAAGGAAAAATACCATTGGTGTGAGATTACAAGTAGAAGACAATTCTGGACTTGTTTTTTCATCTTCAGTATATACTGCCACACACGAGCATGAAAAGCTTTCACTAGCTGAACTGTTGGTTGTTGATGAAGCTACTGTTATTCTACTGATGATGATGAAATCTTTACTTGGACCATATCTGGTCTTCCTCTCATCAGTTGTTAATGGGTATGTAACACTAGTGTTTTGCTTTTGGTGAAACTTCCTTATTTCATGTCGAAAACAACTTTTTAAGAGGAACTATTAATCCGTTTGAATTATTAGCCATTTCCTTCTCTCTTTAAGCAAGTTTGATATGTCTCCCCATTTAAAAGAGTTAACTTGTGATGTAACTTGATTGATTACTAAAAGAATTGTTTTCTTTTAACTCAAGTTATGAAGGTACTGGGCACTTTTTAACACTAAAACTTCTGCGTCAATTGGAAGTGCAAAGCAATACATTTTACAACAGCATAGAGGGCACTGATTGAGGTTTTTGCTTCTGGCTTTTTAACCTCAATCCAATGTTTAAATAAACAATTTGCATGCCATCTACTCTTTAGAATGGAAATACATTCTAAATGGATTATGAAATTAAGATATTTTTGGTTTCAAATGATCCAGTTAGTGATGATTGTAATAATTTTTTTAAGGGTGTGTGTGAGTTATTGCTAAATTTTTTTATCTCTCAGGTTATCTGTTTAAGAAATTAGAAATGAGTGAATCCATCAGATATGCTTATGGGGATCCCATTGAAAGGTGGCTTAAGAAATTACTTTGCTTGGATGTTTCAAATGCCATCCCTAATCTTAGTAGCAGGTTATTTCTAGCATATTTCATATTTAGTTGGAAGACAAGACCGTTTTTTAATCTCCATGTACGTTTCTTTTGTCTTGAAAGCAGGTTCCTCCCTCCATGTAGTGAGTGTGATCTATACTATGTTAATAGGGATACTCTCTTTTCCTATCACAGAGATAGTGAATTATTTTTGCAGGTAAAACCCGATTTATCGGATGATGTTGGGTGGGTTGTCATTAATATTTTCACGTTTACATATGGTGCTAAAATGTTGACATTCTTGCAGCGAATGATGGCCTTATATGTTGCATCAGATTACAAGAATTCTCCAAATGATATACAACTGATGGCAGATGCTCCATCACACGACTTATTTGTGCTACTTGGTATAGTTGGTTCTCTTTCTAGTTCTGCTTTGGTTCCTCATGATTTAAATTAAGGCAGGTCTTGTTGTGTTGAGTCAAAAAACCTTTACATTGAAGGCAATTGCGTAAGAATGTGGTGCGGACTGCAATTTAAAACCACAGTTCCTCTATTTTAAACATTTGGACTTGAATGAGGCATATT
>CM023954.1:30023003-30117881 GCA_013407115.1 Glycine latifolia
ATGGTATTTGTATGACAGGACCTGTTGATGAATCAAAGAATCAACTTCCACATATTTTGTGTGTGATTTAGGTACACATGTTTGGCATAAGTAATCCTATTTTTTTGACTTGAATGAGGCATATGATGGTATTTGTATGACAGGACCTGTTGATGAATCAAAGAATCAACTTTCAGATATTTTGTGTGTGATAGGCAAATACACTAGTTTGTATATAAATAATCCTATTTTTTTGCTGCATTTCTCCACTGTCTTGTTGGCTTTCTTTACGTGGCTTGCCTACAGTGCTCTAACAGAACTTAAAGGTTTGTTTGGTTCAACGATTAAGAAAACATTTTATGTAATTTTCATTAATAATACCAGAGTAGTAGCTTTTTTAAATTTTATTACATATATTTTTCAATGTTCGTACAGGAAAGGGTGAAAACAATGTTTTCATGTTTGAAAACAAGGTGACATGTTTTGTAACTATTTAGTGAAAACAAAACTAATAACAAGGTGACATTTTTTGTAACTATTTCAGTGAGTATCACCCTTCAATGGATCGTTCCCAACACCTCAGCCCCACATTCCATGTCTTGAATTTATACCATCCTCAACCTTTGCACCATTGATGTTTCTGCCAGTAAACTAACCTTCTCACTGGAATTTATCATTCTTGAGTCGATCACCCTATACAATTGATGAACCACTATCAATAGAACATTCCACTTCTGAGAAAAATAAGAGAAATTTGGCAAACCTTTGCTGCTAGGATGAAGGAGAATGAGAGAAGAACAAGGGAAATGGTTTAGGGCTTATATTTCTGAAAAGTAGTTGTTCATGTTCTTGGTGAGGCATTTGTTTTTACCATAAATGACCATGGAAGTAGTATAAAGTGCTACTGGAATCACCTTATTTCTCCAAGTTATTTGGACATTGTCTGAGTCATTCATGATTTTAGTTGTTTATAAATGCCATTACGTTTTCAAAAACACATGCTTGTAAGTTTTCACCTTGATGGTCTTATTTTTCACGGATTCCAACAAATCCTGCTGGTCTTATTGCCCTACTCACGAACATGCATGTTATTTGTAGCTGTGATGGTACTATAAAGTTGTTGCAGCTGTGAGCGAATGGAGGTTAGTATGGATGAAGTATATTTATATGATCAAATGTTATTTGTAGTCTTGCCTAGGGAAAGGTGGATGACGTTGTACGGTGCAAAGTGAATAGAATGTAAAATTTTCTCTCATCATATGCAGTCCCAAGAGGCTGTATATATTGCTCTTACGGATGGCCGGAACCTCTGCTTAGAGTGTCTTCATTCTGCTATCATGGATACTAATGCATGCCAACCCCTTCATGCTGATATACAAAGATTTTATGAAGGCCTAAACATGAAACTGGACCAGCAAATTCCAGTTCTATTGGTTGAAATGAAGCAAGAGAGGGAGAGAAGAATGTAAGAGAAAATACATTTAGATGTATTTTTAATATTTAGATGTAGCCTTCAATAATTTAGATACCACAAGGCCAATAAACTTTTGTATGCAATAAGTATGGTAACTTGGACTTTTGTTGGATCGATATTGAGTATGTTATATATTACTGATTAGTTGGCGGATACATATATAATTTATTGGTCAGTTAATGCTGCAATATCAGTAAACTAACTTGGTTCATATTGCTTATGATTTAATTTTTACTACCTTAAGTTAATTTGTACTACCTTAAGTCATCAATACTTGTGTAAATTGTTGCCTATGATTTAATTTTGGTCCATTTTAAATGCAGTCAAATGGTTGTTGGATTATATGCTGAAGAAATATTAATTATTTGACTATTTTGTTAATTAATGGGACATACAAAAATAAATAGGATTTTTAAAAAAATTGTGGACATCAAAGTCGGTTTTTTAAAATAACTGACTTAAAATCCAACTTTTCATAGTCAGTTTTCTCAAATAACTGACTTAAAAACCAAGCATTCAATGTCAATTTTTTTAAATAACTGACTTAAAAACAAAGCATTCGAAGTCAGTTTTTTAAAATAACTGACTTAAAAACCAAGTATTCAAAGTCGATTTTTTTAAATAACTGACTTAAAAACCAAGCTTTCAAAGTCAGTTTTTTAAAATAACTGACTTAAAAACCAAGCATTCAAAGTCGGTTTTTTTAAATAATTGACTTTAAATCCTACCATTCAAAGTCGATTATTTCAAATAACTGACTTTAAATCGTACCATTCAAAGTCGATTATTTGAAATAATCGTCTTAGATTTTAAGATTTTTTTTTAAAAAAAACAAAATTAAAAAAATAAACAAAGTCGGTCCTTATAAAAACTGACGTCGTATACTTTACTTTTGACGTCGTCCCGTACAAAGTCGATTTCGAAACCGACTTGGTAAGCCTCAAACGACCGACGTTGAATTCCAGTCTTGTAGTACCCTTTAGGAGCTGTAATATATAATTGCCCAAAAACCGTTACAAAGCACCCATAGTAACGATTAATGGAGAGTTAAAGACAAAGATCACTGTTACAAAACTTAGGAGGAGATCCATATCTATAGGACAGAGCTAAGAGAGCAGATTACTATGGTCTCAATTGAATATTGTTGGGTTAGATCTTGTAAATCCTAGATAAGACTTAGTTACAAGAATATTTTAGCGCCCACTGTGAAGCTTGGTGAAACTCTTCCCGACGACCCTGGGTCTTGTTCAGAGACAAGCTTATATAAAAATGTGGACTCGAAACGGTGCTGGAATACTCGGAGGGATGACGATCTCATATAGGTGGTGTAATTCATTGAATGTGGAATCCAACCAATTTGCCATTTTCACCGGTTCACGATCTTTGTCTTGCATTCTTTTTCAATTTTGTATGTTTATATGTTTATTTTTGTTTATGATATATTTCGTATCGAGTTACGATGAATTGGGGATTCATGTTTTACAAATCATTTTCTATGCAACTTAAACATTTTATTTGTCTACGTTTTGTTGTTGTTCTCTTTTATAATGTAATCATAAACTGTACTCTTTGGACATGCCGAGGATATTAATTAAACAGATATAATATTTGATATCTAGAAAATTGGAAATCTGGATTAGACTTGAACTTGAGAAATGAGATCATGGCAAGGGTTGTTATTGGTTTGGGCATATTGTATAAAACAATGTGTTTTATTGACATTTTCCCCCCTATCCATTATAGCTGTCGGATGTTTATCGGATATTATATTTTCCTTTTGCTATTTCTTTCTGGACATGTTATCTTACTATTCAAAAACTTTTGAATGTTAATGGCTTCCAGATATTAGACGTGGTTACTCAATCCTAATTTCAAGATTTATTTTATAAAAAAAATAAAATTTAAAATGATTTAGAAATTAAAAATTTCAATTTTTTAGTCTATCGGAGTCTTTAAACCTTTTTTTTCCTAGCTTATAAATAAGCGCATGAAATTAAATATTAAAAGTAAGGAAAAAAAATCCATTAGGAAGAGCAACAATAGTGCAGATCAAGCACAGAACATTATGGATATCCAGTGGCCTTTTTTATTATCATTAAAAAACTTTTAATACATTTCTATTAAATGACTAAATTGTAAAAGTGCACTTAATTATTCCATGATTAATTCTTTAATTGAAAAGAAAATAAAATAAGCTTTTCTTTTTTAAAAAAAACTCTCTTTTTTTACAATAAATTAAATATTTTCATGATCTTCTTTAATCACATTATTGTTTTGAATTTTGAATGAGTTTATAAGATTTGTAGTTAACTTGAATTACAAAATTAAGATTCAGCGTTCATTATATATATATATATATATATATATATATATATATATATCAAATAAAATATTACGATAATACAGTGGTATCATTAGGAGGATGTTATTTTATGAAATTGTTTTATCCAAGTGTACTTATATATCATTATGCATGTGCCGCATTTATATACGGTTGACATACAATATTAAATATCATTCGAAAAAGTCAGAAAAGCTAGCATCCACTTTGTGATATTATTGAATCAATTACCTTTTTTTAGTCAATCGGTTAAGCTTTTCACGCTATGAAAAATGAAGTTTTGAATTTACATGGAAGATTAATAACCTAGTTTAAGTACTATTGAAATCTTAATATTTGTGGATTTTCTTTCTTGCCTATTACACTCTTAAATATCACATTGCATTTAATTCTTTAATTTGTATAACTCTTATGTTTATCACTACTCCATTTTAGAGACATTTATTATTTTTATTAAGTTCTTGTAAATATATTTAATGAGATTTTATTAAGATACTTTAAATAGTCATACATATCTTGTTTTATATATTTCTACTTCTCTTTTTTTTGCTTCATTTTTGTAACAGATATCAGGCATAGACACATGGACGGAAAACCTACCTATTAAATTGGTTGATATTAACTCGGAAAGACCACCATTAAATTGAGTGGTATCGACTTGAAAAAGTGATTATTAAATTGGTTGATATCCATTCGGAGAAATCATCATTAAATTAATTGATATCGGCTCGGATTAAAACCTCCATGAAAAATGGATGTTATCAACTTGGAAAAGGTAGATCTATTAACTCAATTTTCAAACGAGTATTCTTTAAAACCAATTATGAACTTGGTTTATGAACCGAGTATGCTTCGAATCCAATCATAAAATATCAACCTACTAAATCGTATTAAGAGCGAGTATAAACAATGTATTTCATTTTTAATGATTAAGTTATTCACACAGTTATTACACGAGTGCACATGACTCATTAAGTTATTATTAACTCAGTTCATCGATGAGTATACATGAACCATTTATCAATTAAACTCGGATTTCTAATGAGTATTCAATGCACTCAATTATGAAATATCACTTGCTATCTCAGTTTAAGAACGAGTGTTTTACGAATTCAATTATGATATAGCACTTGATATCTCGGTTTTATATAACAAGTACTTTACAAATTCAATTATGAAATCATTAACTTATTAGCTGGATTATAGAATGAGTACACACGTATCATTTAATTTTAAATTATTGAGTTATTAGCTCAGTTTTAAAACAAGTACACAAGAATCATTTCATTTTGAAATGTTCAATTATTAACTCGGTTTTAAAATGAGTATACATGAATTATTTCATTTCAATGTTAAGTAATTAACTCATTTTGCATTCGAGTACCCAAATCATTTCATATTGATGTGAAGTTATTAACTTGATTTTTGTATGAGTATATACAAATTTATCGCATTAGTCATCCACTGACCAGCCCATAACCTCAAGTCTCTTCGTGCTTAAACACTTGAGGGTGGAGAACTGCATACCACACCGATCTTCCATCGGTCGGTCTATGACTTCAAGTTTCTTCATGCTTAAGCATTCAAGGCTTGTGTACCATACTGGCCATCCACCGACTGGTCTACGACTTCAAGCCTTTTCATGCTTAGAGGCTCGAGGCTAGAGGATTGTGTATCGCACCAGTCGTTCACCAATCAGTCCACGACTTCAAACCTCTTTGTGCTTAGACACTTGAGGCTAGAGGGCTATGTATCATATCGGTCATTTGTCGACAGGTCAAGACTTATCTCACATAGCTTAGTACTTGTTGATTTGTTTCCGGCCGGTTCCTTACTAATAATGAGAAACCATTCTTATAACCCCATTATGGAGTTGTAATAATCGCTAAAAAATCGTTATAAGACACCCATAATAACGATTGATAGGGAGTTAAATGCAAAGGTCACCATTAGAAAACTTAGGAGTAAACCCAAGTCAATAAGAACCTCAAGGGCAAAGTTGAGAGGACAGATTACGATAGTCTCAATTGAATGCTCTTGGATTAGGTCTCATAAACTCTAAGACTTAATTACAAGAACAAATATATATTGAATAAATATATTATTAAACTCATTAAATTAATTCATTAAAAAAATTATTATACATCAATATATAATTTATTATAACTAATCTCCTAAACAAAAAATAATAAGCAAGCATAACTAATTTTCTTTCATAATATATGTTTGAGGAACGTAGTAAATAATATCTTTTGCTCAATTTATTTCTAACAATTTAGAAAAGTTTTGGAGAAATGACGCACTTGGCGCATATAAGATGAGATGATGTGCTTTAGAGAATAAAACATACCATTAATTGTTAATTTAAAATTTATAGTTGAGAATTATAGTAAAATTAAATTCATATATAACAACATTAATATCAATAATACCTTTAGCTCAAGTTAATTAGGATCGATGATAGATTAACTCAATAATAGATAGAAGGATCTTAAACAAAAATGGAAGGAAAATGAGAAATAAGATAAAAGATAACAAATAAGATAAAAGAAAAAAAAGGAGGAAATGAGGGGAAATTAGAGGAAAATGACTAAAAATGAATCATTTGGAACATAAAAATAACAATGGATCTAACCCTCCATCAAACTTATAACTTTTCTCCATTCCGTCCTAAGATACACCATCCGTCAATTTATATCTTACTTCATTAAATCTTATGTAACTAACTTTCATAAGACAAGTTTCGGTCTATCTCAACCTCTTTTTGTGTCGAACTTTTGATAATTTTGTTATTAATTATAAGTTTAATATGAGGAAAGATAATTATTAATTACAAATTTATTATTTAATTTATAATTATGTTAAACTTTATGTCTAAAATGCACTTCCTTTAATTTAGAAAAGCCAAATTCTAAATGATAGTTTCATAATGTTGTACTATGCACTTTCTAATCGGAGACCATGATTCGGGAAGAACCAGACACTTGGATAAAATTGAAGCACTGATTACTTAGTCTGTGACATGTCTCAAGAACATTGACTAGCATATGATGTATTATTAAATATGTTGTTTTCTTCACATGTAGTTCGTAGTTTATGTTGCTTTTTCAAGATGTAATGGCTTGTAATTAGAGTAATGGTACAGTATATCTTTTTTGTATAAAATTTTAAGGATTTTTAAAATATTTTATAAAGTGTGTTAAATGAAAAATAAATACAATAAATTATTTAAAAATTAAAAAGTTTTTAACGTTTTTTATATTTAATAAACAAAAGGATTAGTAAACGTAGATGTAAAATTACAGAACTTTTGATTATCAGTCTCTGTATTAAATCAATGATTATGTGTTTTGCTGTAGTTGAGCTAACCCTAAATTGTAGGTATATATTTATGTCTCTATTTGTTCGCTTAAATGCCCTACCCAAAATGGTAGATGGGTCTGTCCTTTAAAATAATTTCCAGCTATTGTGTACAGTGTTATTATAACTAACTTTGGCCACAGGGAAAATGGATACGTATGTACGTACTACAACAAAATTAATATGCGAAAGCGAAAAGATTTTATAAAGGAAATATAATATTTAATATTTTTTTCATATGTTATTATAATTTTAATCAAAAATATTTTTAATAAGATCTCAATCAATAATTTTATTCATATTTTTATTTTGCTGGTGAAATATCTACTCATGCTGTTTTGTTATATTATTCAACTTTTTTTAAAATTGACCTTTACTTATATCTTTCTTTGAACTGAAACAAAAATCATTATAAATATCTTATAAAAAATTTAATATATCTATTTACATTCCTTATGTTTTAATTTTTTCCTCTTTAATTTTTTACTTCCTGTTTCATATGACAGACTAAAATTAACGGAAAAAAATTATTTACAGAAGCGTTAAACTTGAGATGATTATAATCCAACTCCTTACATTGCTGCAGTTTCTAGCTAATTTCACCATCCAATCCAATCAATAGTGTTGAGTATAAAAATTTTAATTAAATGTCTTTAAATATCCAAAGTCTCAAACTAAGAAAATATATGATTTTATTTATTAACTTCATTACAAAAATTAGTAAAATAGTTTTTAAAAATTATAAAAACATAAAAGTTATTTTCATAAGTTCAATGAGTTTTCTAAAAACTCCTGAAGGCATATGTGCACCTTTGACAAAATTCCATTTGTTTATTAGCCAACTTCTGTGGGTCTTTGCTAGTTTGCTACCAAAGAGAATAACTTTTACTGTATAACTAGGCATCTTTTCATAAACTTATTGAAGGACACATAACAGCTGTTTTTTTCCCTTTTAAGAAAGCAGACAGTAAACTGCTAATTAATGGCTAAAAAAAGAAGTACGTAGTTATTGAGTTTGATTGAAATTTAACGGTGAGAAAAATTAGAGCGAAGGTAGTATGAAGTTGATTGATAACCAGCTCCTAGAAGTATGTAATTCACTCGCAAGATTTAATTTACATTTAACAGAATTTATGCATAAAATAACATCTTGCATCCATTGAGTGCTTATTGTATCACGTTGAAAACAATTTTTGTGACACATCTGCTCTCTTTTTTTTTATACAGGTGAATTTGTTTAAATTTATTTTTTAAAATAAGTACTATTTTTTAATAAAATAAGTAATTTTTTTATGTTTTCCTAAACTGTTTTTATTTAAAATAAGTAATTTTTTACTTTTTTGAGAAGTTAATCTTATATACTTTAAAAAATGTTTTTTTCTTCTAAAAGTAATAATTTTAAATTATTTTTTTAATTTTAAACAAAAACATATATAAAATTGATTTGGTGGATAAAAAAATAGAAGAGGAAAAGATCACAAAACACATCTATCTTTTCATTTTATTTTCTATTACCCTTTTACTTTCTTATCGTATCACTTATTACATATATTATTTTTCTCTTTCTACCTTTTTCTAGTTTTCATTTCATTCCAAATATTCACTCCAAAATCCCCATGCATGTTTACATTTATCTTTGATGAATGATGAATGTGGATGGGATAGGTAGTTTAATGCCATTAACACATTAAAGATGAAAATTGAAATTAGTTCAGTAAGCATGTGAAGGTGACACTGAATACTCGTACGGTTGTGGCCTCGTGGGAATGATTAATAGTGTCAGTACTTTTATCAGTGTCCTTTATTCAGCTACCGTGAACTTAACCCCAAAGTTGATACCAAAGTAGCTATGCTAATTGCTAAGTCATTCAATAGACACATGACCTCTCATCCACGTAGTCTTTCCTTATTTAATTCTTAGGCTTTTGTGACTTGAGCCATCACATTCCACTGATATTTATCTTTAGGCTTTTTGAATTCTCTTATTTAACTGACTAGCCATAGCAACTCGATTATCATTTTTCAATTCTTATTATCAAAACTGGTCCCAGGGCGCCAGAAACACCAAAGCCAAAAACACTTCCTTTGTTACACAAGATGAAAACAGTTTCTCTTGTCCACAAAACAGAAGAACTGGCTAATAAAACAGTGGTTTTTAATTTTGAGGGTACCTTGTTAAGATCAACTTCACTGTTTCCTTACTTCATGCTGGTTGCTTTTGAAGCTGGTGGGTTGCTAAGGTCTCTTGTGTTGTTTCTCTCATACCCTTTGGTGTGGCTGGTTGGTGAAGACCAACTTGGCTTGAAGATCATGGTTTTCTTGACCCTTTTTGGCATAAAAAAGGACACGTTCAGAATAGGGTCAGCTGTTCTGCCAAAGTTCTTCTTAGAAGACATGGGGTGGGAAGGCTTTGAAGCTGTTATGCGTTGTAAAAAAAAAGGTGGCATCAAGTAAGTTGCCAAGGGTCATGGTTGAAGGTTTCTTGAAGGACTACTTGGGGGTTGAGGGTGTTGTAGCAAGAGACATCAAGTCCTTCAAAGGGTATTTTTTGGGATTTTTTGAGGAAAAGAAGGAAAACAACACCCCTATATATGATGAGGCTACAGCAGGCAACGACAACATTATTAGTATCACTGGTAGCCATATTGAGTGTATTGACCAAGAGCTTTTCCCTTATTTCAAGGTTTGTCCATTTTTAAGCACATACATATATTCATGCATGTGCACTCTCATGTCATGCATTTTTATGCCAAAATATATTCATATATGTTGTGCACCCCCATGGCATGCATTTTTATGCCAAATTTCAAGGTTTTAAACTATAGTTGTAGTTTTGTCTTTGTCACACAATCCTTAACATTGATAGAAATTGTGAAAAAATGTAGCGGATGTGATTGTATTTGCGGTCACATGAATTTTTATGCCAAATATCAAGCTTTTAAATTATAGTTGTAATTTTTCCTTTGTCATCCAATTCTTAACATCACCAGAAATGGTGAACAAACGTAGCCGATGTGACTGTATCACGGTCACGTTACGGTCATAGTAACACCAAAAATCTTATTTTTGGGGTCGAAGGCAAAGTCACCGTCACATACCATTTTTAAAACCTTACTAATTAATATACAACTCCATTTTTTTTATAACTAGTTCTTTTTCAGCAGAAGGTTTGCTTAATGTTAAGCTCAGAGGAGAGGAGAAATTGGCATGTCCTTCCAAAAGAGAGGTATCCAAAGCCATTGATCTTCCATGATGGAAGGTTGGCACTCAGGCCAACCCCTGCATCTTCTCTAGCTTTCTTCGTGTGGTTACCCCTTGGACTATTCCTTTCCATCTTCAGATTCACCTTTGGCATTGCATTGCCCTTCAATTTATCTGCTCCACTATTGGCCTTCTCAGGGACAAGAACCACTATTTCAAGACCCCAAAACCCTTTGTCATTGGTCCAAAATGAGGAAAACCAAAAGGGCATGCTCTATGTGTGCAACCACAGAACCTTGCTTGACCCTCTTTACATTGCATATGTTTTGGACAAACCTCTCTCTGCAGTTACATACAGCTTGAGCAGATTCAATGAGCTAGTAGCCCCCATCAGAACCATAAGACTAACAAGGGACAGAGAAAGAGACAGAGAAACAATGGACAAATTGCTGAGCCTAGGAAACCTTGTGGTGTGTCCTGAGGGAACAACTTGCAGGGAACCTTATTTGCTAAGGTTTAGTCCTTTGTTTGCTGAACTCACTGATGACATTGTTCCTGTGGCGGTTGATGTTAAGGTTAGCATGTTCTATGGAACAACAGCTACTGGACACAAATGTTTGGACCCGTTTTTCCACTTCATGAACCCGAATCCCACGTACTTCATTAAAATCCTCGACAGGGTACCGGTGTCAGAAACATGTCTTGGAGGTGGAAGATCAAGAATTGAAGTTGCCAATTTTGTTCAACGTGAGATTGGGAATGCTTTAGGATTTGCATGCACCAGCTTGACCAGAAAAGACAAGTACATGATCTTGGCAGGTAATGAGGGTGTCAATGGAGGGCCTTGTCATAACTGCAAGTAGCTACTAACTTTGTGTCAAACTTTAGACAGAAGAAATTATTACATAATCAAGAAGTATGATGGTGTCTACCAATTTTCATTTAACATGTTACAGAGTTTTCTCGACTCTTTTTCATGAAAAAAATCGTATAAATTAAGATTGGTTGTATGGTGGTCGCGAATCATGTAATACTTAAGCAACAAATAGTTATGACTGTTACTGTGTCAAAGAAATAAAAGTGCCCCCTCATTAATGTTACACGTATGTGATGATACTTGCATGGTTAACTTTTTTATGCTGTCGTTGTAGAACCAAAAATCTAATGTTCTTCTATGTTTATAATAGTATTGCAGCGTTGTGTTGATAATTCTCAATTATATTTTTCTAATATGTTTATGATTTTAAGTAGAGTAAATTAATATCATAGACGAGATTCACTATTGGTTGCAAATAAAATCTTGGCTCTATTTATTGAGGGTGTTAAAGGATGGCCTTGTCATAACTGCAATAGCTACTAGCTTTGTTGTGTCTAACTTTAGACAAGATCACTAAGATGATATATATTAACCAATTTTTACATAACATATTACCGAATTTTATTAACTTTTTCTGGTAAAATGAAAATTTCAAATTATATGGACGAGATTGGTTAAATAGTACTCTAGGATCATGTAATAAAAATGTTATGTATTTATAATATAATAAATTTTACACAGTCATATAAACATAACGTATCATAAATTTATTAACTTTTAAAATAATTATCTAAAAATAGTTTAAATGGTGATTTGATTAGATAATAGTCTAAAATTATTTTTACATTGTCAGAAAAAAACATTAAACTCTTTAATTTAACTTAATTTTAACAAAAAAAAAATAGGAAACTACAATTATCATGGATTTTTCGTAACTTATTTTTAGTGAACTCGGAAGAATGGGAATTAAATACTGATATCTTAAAATATTATAGATTTATTTGTATAATGTTGACATTTTTTAACTGATTTTTTATATAGATATTTTTATATGCAGACAATTTTAAAATCAAATTCTCAATCACCTACTTTTTTTTATAGATCCCTAGTCCCAACCATATACTTAACAAATAAAATTATCTGTTAATTATTCCAAACCTACCATGTTGTCATTCATAGTTATTGTTTAAATATTTTACTGTTGATATGTTTTCATTTTAAAGCAATTTTGAAGACGTGTCATAAATACATGCGCTTCCTTAATTTTAGAGTTGAATTTCATGTTTCAGGTTGAACAAGAGATTACGTTCATCTCTTTTCCTTTTCTGGCTATCTTTCCAATTTGATAGACATCTTAATTATAACAATCAGACACGAAGTTTGAGTGGTTCTTATGTACGATCGTAAAAAGAAATTAAAATTAATTTTGGCCATGCTCGAGTCAGAAACATAAAATCCTTAAAAATTTATGTATTTAACGAAAAAATGCCAGGTAGTAAGGTTGTTATTATTGATGAATATTTTATCTGACATAAACCAAACTAAATATATATAGTGTATTTGTTTTATTTGAATGAATCTCAGTACCTCGTCAGATTAGCTCATCAGATTAGTTATTAGTTGTCGACTACAAAATATCTTATTTTGAAAAAGAAGAATATATTTTTTTTCATGTCTAAAACCTTGTTCGGTATCAATTTGACGTTTTTCTCTCTTTTAGCATAAAAAGTATTTTGAATAAATTATGTTAATCACCCCCACTGTATTCTAAAGTATATAATTTTTTCTATTGTTTTAACATTTATTGGGGGTACGGAATAATATTTTTCAAATGGTTAAAAGAAGTTAGTGTAATGTATAAAGGGATGTTAGTATAATTTACTTAATTATTTAATATGCATTTATTTCATTTTTTATCTTACTTTCATTCCATTTTTTTATATTTCCTTTTTTATTATGTTATTTGTCATACATGGTCTGTCCCAAGTTAGGATAAAGGAGAAGGGTTGACGTTAGGTGTTGCGAATCGATCGTAAAAAATCAGCTATTTTTATGTGATGAACCTATATGATATTTCGTTGGGGCGTATCCTTCATAGCGACGCATTACATTAAGCCTCGGATGTATCAAAAAATGAACTAGGATCCTTGCCAAAAGGTAAGACGCTACATCGATCCCGGGATGTAGTGATAAGTGAGCTAGGGTCTATGCCGAAAGGCAAGGCGCCAGGTCTTCACTCGGATTTGGTGACAAAAAGGCAAGGGTCCCAACACGCAGATGGGCGAGCGTGGCAGGCAGGATGTAGTGATAAGTGAGCTAGGGTCTATGCCGAAAGGCAAGGCGCCAGGTCTTCACTCGGATTTGGTGACAAAAAGGCAAGGGTCCCAACACGCAGATGGGCGAGCGTGGCAGGCAAACACCGCCCGGCTGTTCAGGATGAAATTGGGAAGCTGGAACATAGGAATATTAACAGGTAAACTAAGGCTTTGTTTGGGAGAGAGATTTTAGAGGGGAAGGAAGGGAAGGGAAAGGTTTGGGTAGGAACATCTCCTTGTTTGGGAGTTTTAATTTTTGAGGAAAAGGATTTGAGGATTTTTAAAACTCCTCTGAAATCCTCCAAAGCCTAAAAATTATTGTTCCCCCTATTTGGGGGGTTTTTAGAAGGTAAAGTAATAAAATTATTATCCTACCCTAGCCAGTGTTATTTAATTGAATTTAACTTTTTCAAATAAGGGCAAAATTGTAAAAATATCATATTAACTCTCAATTTCCCTCTCTTAATATATTTTTAACTCCCAAACAAGGAGGAATGAACTTCCCTCATTTTCCTCCCTTCCCTTCCCCTTGAATCTCTTTCCTTCCCTTCCCCTCCTAACTCCCAAGCAAAGCCTAAGGGAATTAGCTGATGTTTTTGCCAGAAAGAGAGTGAATATTATTTGCTTGCAAGAAACTAAGTGGGTTGGAGAAAAGGGCAAGGAAGTGGAGGGATTATGATGATTAAGCTTGTAGTGGGAGATCTTATTTTAAATATCCTTAGTGTGTATGCACCCCAAGTTGGATTATTATCAGAAGAAAAGAACCAATTTTAGGAAAATTTGGAGGAAGTTCTGAGAGGGATCCCACAAGAGGAGAAAATTTTCTTAAGAGGAAATCTAAATGGGCATGTTGGTAAAAACAACATAGATCTTGATAGAATTCATGGTGGTTTTGGTTATGGGACAAGAAATGAGACTGGAGAAGATGTCTTGAACATTACACTAGCCTATGATTTGATGCTAGCAAACACTTTTTTTCCGAAAAAGGGAGTCTTATCTTATCACGTATCATAGTGGCCAAAATCGTAGTCAAATTGATTTCTTTATGGCTAGACGAGAATATAGAAATTTGTGCATTGACTGCAGAGTCTACCCTAGAGAATGTGTGGCGACACAACATAAGTTGGTAATTCTAGAGGTTAGGTTCAACAAAGTTCTTAATTTGAGGAAGATGGCTCAAAATCCAAGGATAAGATGATGGAAGCTAAATGAGGAGAAATAGTTTAAGGAAAACATGTTGCGTGAAGGACCATGGGAGTTTACTGGAGAAACTAATGAAATATGAAATAAGATGGCTATGTGTGTTCAAAATGTGGGAAAGAGGGTGCTAAGTGAAAGTAAAGGAAACAAAGTTCTTACAAAGGAAACATGGTGGTGGAATGGAGAGGTGCAATAGGCTATTAAACAGAAGAAGGAATGCTTTAGATCTTTGCATAAATGTCTCAATGATGAGTATTTGCAAAAGTTTAGAGTAACGAGGAAAGATGCAAAGAAAGCAGTGCGGGAAGCTAGAGGAAAAGTTTTTGACGATTTGTATAAAAATCTTGGGAGCAAGGATGGGGAGAAAGGTATTTATAAACTTGAAAAAAATGAGGGATAAGAAGAGTAAAGACATCACTCAAGTTAGATGTATTAAGGATGAAAATCAAAAACTTTTGGTAAGGGATGAAGATGTAAGTGAAAGATGATTAAACTACTTTAACAAACTTTTTAATGGGAATGGCGACAAGAGTGAGGTGGATTTGGAGAAAATTTATGATGATCTGAATAGAAGATTTTTACGCAGAATTAATACACATGAAGTTAAGGAAGCTCTAAAGAGGATGAAGAATAATAAAACTTTGGGACTTGATGACGACCCTATTGAAGTGTGGAGGAGCTTGGGAGATGTGGCAATAAAATGGTTGACCAATCTTTTTAATAGAATTCTTCAAACAAATAAGATGCCTGATGCTTGGAGGAAAAGTATGATTGTGCCTATTTACAAAAAGAAGGGAGATATCCAAAATTGTTCAAACTATAGAGGCATCAAGCTTATGAGCCATACTTTGATGTTGTGGGAGAGAGTTATCGAACATCACCTAATGAGGGAGACCAAGGTGTCTGTAAATCAATTTGTGGATTTATGCCAGGAAGATGTACCATGGAAGCTATTTTCTTGATGAGACAATTAATGGAAAAGTATAGGGAAAAAAAGAAAGACTTACATATGGTGTTCATAGATCTTGAGAAAACATATGATAGAGTCCCAAGAGAAGTCTTATGGTGGACTCTTGAGAAGAAAAATGTAGCATTAAAGTATGTTAATGCTATCAAGGATATGTATGATGGGGCTACCGCATGTGTGAAAGCCTATAATGGAACATCAAGGTATTTCCCTATCATGGTAGATGTCCACCAAGGTTCAGCTCTTAGTCCTTATCTCTTTGCCTTAGTGATGGATGAACTAACGAAAGATATTCAAGAGGAAGTGCTGTGTTGTATGCTTTTTGCATATGATATCGTGCTTATTGATGAGACCAAAAATGGTGTTAATAGGAAATTGGAATTATGGAGAAACACTTTTGGAGTCTAAAGGATTCATGATAAGCAAGAGCAATGAGGAGTATATGAAGTGTGAGTTTTCGCGGGTAAGAAATGGTGATCTAGACACAGTGCATCTACTTGGTCAAGAGGTACCCAAGAAAGATGTTTTTAGATACTTGGGATCAATGTTGCAAAAAGGTGGTGAGATTGATGATGATGTAAATCATAGAATTAGAGCAGGGTGGATGAAATGGCGGAATTCATCGGGATTTTTGTGTGACCACAAAATTCCCCTTAAGCTAAAAGGAAAATTCTATAGAACAGTTGTAAGATCGTCAATGCTATATGAAGCAGAATGCTGGCCAGCACAGAGGCAACATGAGCACAAAATAGTAGTAGCAGAAATGAGGATGTTGAGGTGGATGTGTAGATATGCGAAGATGGATAAGATAAGAAATGAGGATATTCGACGGAAGGTATCAGTGGTACCGATATGTGAAAAGATGAGGGAACATATATTGAGGTGGTTTGGGCACGTTATGAGACGGCCACTGGATGCTCCCGTAAGAACAAGAGTTTGTTACCAAGAGCTCGACACAAAGAGAGGTAGAGGTCGACCGAAACTTACCTGGGGAAAGGTTGTAAAACAAGACCTAATGGAGTGGGATATAGATTGGCGGACAGTATGTCTTAGGACAAAGTGGAGTAAAGCTATAAGCTTGGTGGAGGGTTAAACTCATTAGTAGTTTTATGTTCCATTCGTTCCCTTGTTTTAGTCTTTTTCCTCCTCTTTTCTCCCTTCTTCCTTTCACCCTTCTTTTATTTTAGCTTTTTTTTTTCTTTCTTTTGTCTTATTTTCAATTTATCATCGAGTTCATCTACCACCGACCCCAATTAACTTGGGTTAAAGGTGCTGTTGATGTTGATGTTTCATATATATTTCAAAGGTGGAATGTACGTTCATAAACATTTACATTGAGGATATATGTTGGGAGTATATTTTCAAATACATTCTTTTAAATACACTATTTTGATTTGGTTGGATCATAACCCGCCCCATGAATATTCATATAGGAAATCATCCTCCAAAGCCACAATCTAATTAAATAGTCATGATAACATTTGGGCATGCCCTCAATCGCTGTCCAACATATGGGTATAATCCAAGAAAAACTATAAAATCACACCCAAAATAGAATGGTGTTATCTATTATGTATTATAAGAAAATTAAAATTGGTGATAAAATAATTTATATGAAATTTGTTTTAAAATGTCACTGTTAGGGTAGTAACATTTTGTTACTTAGTTAATCACTGAACACTATGTATATCTTTTGTATATTTTACAAATAAATGAATATAATAGAAATACTATTATGGTACTCCTTTCCATCTCTGTGAGACTTATGATTTTTTGCAAATCAAAGTGTTACTTGTATTTCTTCTCACTTTTTCTAACATAGTATCAAAAGTCATTCATAGAGAGTAGGGATTGCAACAGGACAAGGAAGGAATCGGCTCTCCAATCCCCAACAAAAGATAGGATTGATATGAGTTCAAATATAAAAGAAACGAGTTTAAAATTTTAATATTCATTTTCATTCTCGTCAAATTTTATTGGGCTTGGGTATATTCATGGGTAACTCATTACACTGTTTTTTATAATTTTAATTTACTTATAAATTTTTAAATAAATTATATATTAAGTTTTTAATTATATTTTATTTCAAAAAAAATATAAATATAATGAATAACAAATAAATTAAAGATAAAAAATTAAGAATTATATTATATTTTTAGTTCAATGTATATTTTTAAGATTTTTATTTAATTATTTAACTATTAAGCTAATTGATTCATATTTTCAAAAATTATAACAATAAAATCTTATATATATATATATATATAGAGAGAGAGAGAGAGAGAGAGAGAGAGAGAGAGGGGGGGGAGGGGGGGGAGAGGACATCTCATATAAGAATGACTATCTTATGTGAGAATGAGAATGACTAATCTCAAGTGTTAGATTAAAACATTTTAAATTTAATTTTTTTTTGAATGAAACCTAGTATGTAACGACCCGCCTCGTCGCTACTGTATCATACTCTAAATTATGCTTTTAATGGTAATTTATGTCTAAAAATCCCTTTAAGTTTGTTTATAAAAATAGTAGTAAATTTTTCGTAAGTGTAATCAATATCAAAACTCGAATATACAAAGAGGCAATACATCATAATACTTGTATATTAATAATCATAAGTTGGTGGTAATTATAAATAACCAAGTCTAAATTGTACAAAATTCTCAAAAGAAATAAGGATTTAAATGACAGGGTGTAACTAGCAAAACGTCGGGGTGTAGTCACTAGAACAAGGGGTGTAACTAGCAAAAATAAAACCCTTGCCCGGGGATCAAGCCCATTTACATCCCGACTACTTGGTGGCTCCAACCAACATAGGTCATCTTCCTGGTCTCCTACTGCTGTCCATCTGCTCATACGAACATGGTTCGCGATCATCACATGTACCAATCCACAAGGTACAACAAAGCAAAGGTGAGTCCATCATATAAAATAATAATTAAATAAATATCATCAGTTATAAAAAGACAACTCGATCATTGTAAAATCACAACAATATTCAAATATTTTATGACGCATTCAACCATGGACAACCCGTCCAAACACATTTCACAATTCATCTTAAAATGACTAGTCATGATGCATGTTCCAGACTTATCTCTTAGTCAATGCAATTTGGTACCATCCTTATGGAAATAACCTCTCTCAGGAAAATGATGTAGAAGCTCGTCAAGGTCACTCTGTCATGCATAGGTCGCTCCCCCCTCATGGTGATCAACCCTGAGTCACAAGGGAGTTCCAAACGGAGATGCCCCTCTAGTATCTCTGTACCATATGTTAGATTCAAGTGAATGAAGAAAACTGAAGACTAGAAGTGTTTTGATATTTGATTCATGCCCAACCATTTGTTGATGGCACTTGTAATTTTCATTTTTTGGTTCATTAAAGGTAAAATCTAATAATCCTTTGCAGCTATTAAATAAATCAAACATACATGCATTCATACTTAGGATTAGAAACATATAAGTATATACATTTATGTAGAAATACATTGATAAGCTTGAAACTTGCATAAAATGTTTTCTCACTGAATTAATCGATTACATAAGGAAAATAATCGATTACATAAGGCATCTGCATAATCCTGTTAAACCTATGAACTGGTTTAATCGATTACCAAATATTCGTAATCGATTAAATGTGCTATATTGTTATATGAACAATTCTGGCGTAATCGATTAAATCACATAATAATCGATTACCTGTGCTTGTGATTCTAACATTAATTCTGGCGTAATCGATTACAAGGTAATATAATCGATTACTTTGTTCTTGTAAGTTTTCCAGAAAGTCCATGAACATTTTAATCGATTATATAAGCGAATTAATCGATTACACGTGTTAAAATAATCGATTACATATGCGAAATAATCGATTACTGTCTGTTAAATCTGTTTTTTTATAAATAGACATGCATTGATTCACAAAAAAAGAGATTCAGATTCGAGAGCCTTCATTCATACAAGTGTGTTAACATTCTCTGAGTGCTCAAAGTGTCAAAAGAGTCTTTTTCAATTGGGTTGTTCATATAAGTGAGAATCATGAAGCTTGAATAAAAGAAAGAGTTGATTAGTGATCATTCATGCTTTAATCTATGTAAAGATCATTCAAGAAGGCATTCCATTCATCACCACAGGTTTTAAATTTCGTGTTAAATCCTTTATGCTGCAAAGGAATATAAGGTGATATCCTTCTTGAACTTCAAGTATTGGTCTTTGTGTATTTTCTTTTGTATTCTATAGTTTTTGCTGAATCTTTTCCATGTAACAGTTTGTATTTCTTTAAAGCATTACTAGAAGGGGTTTCTAGTGGGTAGAACTGAGTAGTGTTCTCAGGTTCTAGGTCTTTTGATAAGTCTAGGGTGTAGATTTAGAATTCTGCCTAGGGTGGGTAGAAGAGATCTTGTTGATTGCTTGTAAAGGATTGATATCTGTTAGTGGAACTCTAATCTGGTTTAGATTAGAAGGCAAACTGGATGTAGCCTCAGTGGTTGGAGGTGAACCAGTATTGATTTGTGTGCATTTATGTTTTAAGGTGCATTTCATTATTTGTTTGTGATATTCTTTTGTGTATCAATTCAAACTTTGGTTCAGCAAATGAGTTAATTGATTGGAAAAGAAAAACTGATTACTAAACTTGTTTTGATTTAAGATACGATCCTTATTAGATCTTCCGCTGAGTTTTTGTTTTACAAGAAAGTTTCAAAAAGGGTCAAAAACCAATTCACCCCCCCTCTTGGTTTATTGGATTAAGTATTCATTGTATTTTCACCATACTGCCACCATCCTATTTCCATTATGCATGAAGCATGAACATGGGCTCTATCAACGTATGACCCAGGCCCGTGCTCAACTCGACTCGGGTAGGATAACGTCATACGCCCCCATATACATATATATACTGACCCATTCTTGAGTACACTGATGCACTGATCGTGGTCGTTGCAAGGTTAACCACCCGGTCCGGCATCTCACGTCAATACATAAAATATCACCATTGCTCCATCAATGTATGACCCAACCCCAGGATCAACTCATCCTGGCTAGGATAATGTCATACATCCCCGTGGGTATTTATGTATATCCAAACGCATTTAGATTACCATGAGCACTATCAATGTATGGCCCTGTCCGGGATTAACTCATCCCGGTTAGGATAATGCCATACACCCCCCATGATATTAATGCATTTAATGACTCAAGCCAATACAATGGCCAATCTCAACGTCATTCACAAACACTTCATATAAGTGAATAGGTGTGCAATATTAGGTGTCCGGATTGTCACTTAGCCATAACAACTGATGTAATAATCCTGAACAAGGTCGGACAAGGGCACAAAGTTGTCTGGGTAAGGAAGCCCGGTAATTCTTTAAAGAAAGGTACGAGCTCTGCCGAGTAGGAACCCGATATCTTTTTAAAGAAAAGGCATGGGCTCTGCCGAGTAAGTAACCTGGTGACTCTATTCCCAAGAAGATATGAGCTCTAATAGTTCTAAGGGAACAACTCCGGGCAAGAAACCTGGTATACAAATACTAAGTTACGTCCTGTATGCGCACATGCATGCTACTTAAACCATACAACTCGACATTCCCATCCTGATAGCCGACATCACATCACAAGGGATATATAACTCGGCCTACCCATCCCGGTAGCCGACATCACATCACAAGGGATATATAACTCGACTTACCCATCCCGGTAGCCGACATCACAATACTAGGGATATATAACTCGGCTTACTCATCCCGGTAGCCGACATCACAAGCAAAGGTTTGACACATGTATATACATATACTTCACTCGACTTACCCAACCCGATAGTCGTCTTCCTCACACCATTTACAGACACCATCAATATATCTTACACAACATATTAAACAACAGATACACATTTTAACCCAACCATGATATAAAAAAAAATCATTATTAACACAATAAACTCCCTTTACTTGGTCAAGAATCATTTTCTTTTAAACTAACATAAGTTTGTACAACAACCAGGAAGGAAAAGTAAAGCTCCGTTCACAAGTTCCTCTTAACGTAGAGGTTCTTTTGCCGCAGTTATGCTGATTCTCGAGAGTTAAAGTGGTACAGAAGGTGGAAGAAGAGAGATTTCTGGTGCAAAGATTTTTAGAGAGAGAAAAAGAAGAAAACACACCTAGAAGTGAGAGTAAACCATTCTTCCGCTGCAGGCTTATTTATAGATGAAGCATTTAGGCAAGTTGCCAACAACTTGATTCAGCCAGCTATCTCAGCCATCATAGTTGCCCACTTGCGTGACGGAACAACCACCATAGCCACCACCATTTTTACTATGCATGTACGAATAGCTTATCTCAACCACAAAATTTGACTTTCACCTTTTACGCACAAACACCCATGCAAAACATTTTTACAGAATTCAAGATTTATTTTAAACAATTAATCAACAGAAATATCTTTCTACTTGTAAAATTTCAGGGTGTTACATAGTGTAGAGGGACAACAAGTATAGCACACTGCACCCAATCACCAAATATATATAAAAACAACAAAAAAGAGAACATATACAACCATAGGGGGACCAAACCAAACTCAACCAAAAAGCAGTTGCAAGAGATGTGGTATTAAAGTACACACTTTAGCCCTAGTTTGGAGCGTCGACATTACTCGCTCAGCAGCCAGATAACTGAACTGATAAATTGTTGATATATTTGAATTTTAATGATAATATTATTATCCTTTTATCAAGTTGTAGGTATCCGCTTATCAAGTTGTTACAAATTATCCATAGAGTTGTTACGCTATTATAACAACCCCGACAATCAAGGACCCAAGACTCATGTCCAATGTTATAAAAATAATCAGGTTCTACCCTCACTTTTGATTCATTCTCAGCTCACTCACATACTTACTTGAGCGTCAGAGTCCTTTTTGCAGGTACCCCCCTCATCCCTTTGGCGGAGGATACCTGTAAGTCTAACACAGGATATCGTGAAGCCCATTCAGACGACGGTCCACCTAGACTCTAGTCCGCTCTAGATTTTGGTAAATACATTTAGCCCATCATGAGGCCATGGTAAAACTTCCCCGGTGGCCACCCACACTTATGGTCAGCACACGATCCAATCTCAGGCGAGAGCCACTCCCAGGAAACTCCAATCCTCCTCCAACAACCATGACTAACAATGATGCTCTCCACCAACTCCAAGCCCGTATCGCAGAGATGGAGCATCGTCATGAGAAAGAACTCAGAACATTGAAGGGCGACCCCAAAGAATTGGAGGCTCGTGTTAGACGCTCCTGTTGGATATAGAGGGAGAACCAAGAAGATGAAGCTTGTACCTTAGAAGAAAGTTTTGAGCTTTTCACATGCCTTGAAGATTGTAATTTAAATTAAGTGTATGAGAGGCCAATCTTTTGATCCTTGCATTGCATGCACATAATCATTGACATGCTTACACGTTTTCATTAAAGTATCAAAGCTATTCATGTTCTTAAAAAGAAATTAATAAGTCATGGTTAATGTTTTTGGAAAAATGTAATCTTACTTCTTTAATCAATTGACAGTGTTTTAATCGATTATATGCTTTGTTTTAAATCTGGAAAAGCCATGAAGAACATATTAATCGATTACATGATTCTTGTAATCGATTACATAGTAAAAATAAAAAACATGCTTCATTGCTTTAATCGATTACCACAAATTGTAATCAATTACACGAGCTTGTTTCCACAATGAACTTCACTGCTTTAATCGATTACAACTTGGTTTAATCGATTATTCTATTTGTTGTAAAACCCAGGATGAGCTATGCACATTTTAATCGATTATATGACAATTTAATTGATTACATAAGCTATTTTAATTGATTATTTGGTGCGTTGTAATCGATTACAGTCTATTACAAAAAGCTGTTATAAATAGAATGAAGGCTTGTCTGATTTACTAACTTGAACACTTCAAATTTTCTAAATATACACAAGCCTTCTCAAAGTTAGAAAGTAATTTTCTGGGTTAACAAAGTTCTTGTCCCACTCTTTAATCTTCATGGGTATTGAATGATTCCTTGGGCAAGAGTTTTCAAAGAAGTTTTGGAGAGCATGTTTTGAAATCAATTTCTGCATTTCAACTCTGATTGGTAAACCATATGCATCTCTATTCATTGGATCATCAGGTTGTTTCTCTCCATTATTTCTGGTTGTTAATTCATTTTTGTATTTTTGGTTATTTGAAGCTATTGTATAAAGTTCTTTGAAGCTTGTTCTAGAGTAGGGTTCTCTAGGGGAAGAACAGAGTAGTGTTCTCTGGTTCTTGATCACTAGGAGTCTAATAGGGTTTTAGATTTCTATTCTTTATCTAGGTTTGATAAAGGGTGATTGTTGTAAAGCTTGTAAGAACTAAAATTTGATAATAGTGGAACTCTAATCTAGTGTTGATTAGAAGAAACTGGATGTAGCTTTTCTTGAGAAGTGAACCAGTATAAATTCTTGTGTTGATTCTCTATTCCTCAATTTCTACTAGTTTTCTTGGTCATTTGTTCTTGGTATTATTATTACTACTCAACAAGTCCTGTTTTTAAGCAATTGATTTCTTGGGCTGAGTGGTTTGATTGATTTGAAACATTCTTGGTTTAAAAGTGAACAAGATCCTTTAACTCTGATTTTATAAATAAATTTTAAAAGACCAAGTTTAAACCAATTCACCCTCCTCTTGGTTATTGTGGGTATTCCTATTGTTTTCAATTGATATCAAGAGCAGGTTCTTAAGTGTTATTCAAGATCACTATCTTTCTTTAAAAAGAAAATGAATACTACACAAATTACCTTCAAGGAAGGTGCCTCCCTCAATCGTCCTCCGATGTTTGAAGGAGAGAACTTCAGCTTTTGGAAAAATAGAATGCAAATCTTCATTTAATCAAATGACCCAGCTGCTTGGAATGCAATAGAAAAAGGTCCTTTGATTCCTATAAAAACTGTTGGTAATGATATGATTCCCAAAGAATGGGATGAAATGACAGATGCTGAAAAGAGAGTTGTTCAATATGATTTTAAAGCTAAGAACATGATTACTTCTGCACTTTCCTCTGATGAATTCTTTAGAACTGTTAGGTGCAAAAGTGCAAAGGAGATGTGGGAGATGTTGGAGATAACTCATGAAGGTACAAATGAAGTAAGAAGATCAAGAAAGCATGCCTTAATCCATGAGTATGAAATGTTCAAGATGAACTCCACAAAAAACATATCTCAGCTTCAAACAAGATTCACTCACACAGTAAATCATCTTCTTGGTCTTGGAAAGATCTTTGATGTTGAAGAGTTGAACATCAAAATCTTGAAGTGTCTCACAAGACCATGGCAACCAAAGGTGACAACAATCAAAGAATCAAAAGTCTATCCAAAATGTCCATGGCTGCACTTTTTGGTAAGCTTCTTGAGTATGAACTTGAAATGTCACAACTAACCAATGCAGAAGATGCAAATAAGAAACAAAAAAGCATAGCCTTGAAAGCTGCATCCTCAAAGGTGGAAAAGATGGAAAACTCAAGTGAAGAAGATGAAGAGGACAACATGAATCTAATTGTCAAAAAGTTCAACAAGTTCTTGAGAAGAACCAAGAACAGAAAGTTCACAAAGAACAACAACAACAACAACAGAAAGAGTGACAACAACTTCACTTGCTTTGAATGTGGTAAGCCTGGCCACATTAAATCTGAATGCTCTATCTTTTTGAAAAAACAACAAGGTGAAACAAGATAAAGAAAGAAGGAAAGCCTAAGAGAGCCTATATAGCTTGGGAAGACAATGAGTCAACAACTTCTAAATCATCAACTGAAAATGAGGAAGCAAATGTGTGTTTCACTTCCACAATTAATGAAGATAATGAATCCTCAAGTGCTAAAACTGAGGTATGTCTAAAAGCAAGATCATCATTATGGTATCTTGACAGTGGATGCTCTAGACATATGACTTGTGACATGTCAATGCTCACAAATTTGACTCTTAAAGATGGTGAATTTGTCACCTATGGAGACAACAACAAATGAAAGATAATTGGAGAAGGAAATATAGGAGACAACTTTAAAACCAAAATCAGAAATGTTCTTTATGTGGAAGGTTTAAAGCACAATCTTCTAAGTATAAGCCAACTTTGTGATAAAGGGTTCAAAGTATCATTTAATGACAATTGTTGTATGATATGTGATGGGAAAAATGGTGAGGTTATTCATATAGGTAAAAGAAAAGGTAATATCTATTTACTCTCCATAGATCATGCATTCTTTCATGACACTTCTTGCCTAATAAGTAAAATTGATGAATCTTGGCTATGGCATAGAAGGGCAAGTCACATTAACATGCATCATATAAACAAGCTGATTAAAAAGGATTTAGTCATTGGCTTACCCAAACTCAAGTTTAAAAAGGACAAATTATGTGATGCTTGTCAAAAGGGGAAACAAAAAAAAAAATTCTTTTCAAAGTAAAAATTGTGTTTCTACTTCAAGACCCCTTGAATTACTTCACATAAATTTATTTGGTCCTTATAGAACTATGAGTTTAGGAGGTAATTGCTATGGGCTTGTCATTGTTGATGATTACTCTAGGTTCACATGGAATTTATTTTTGAGATCCAAGAGTGATGCTTTCAATGCTTTCAGAAATTTGGCCAAACTTGCTTAAAATGAAAAAGGGAAGCAAAATCATCTCAATAAGAAGTGATCATGGTGGAGAATTCCAAAATGAACATTTTGAAAAATTCTGTGAAGAAAATGGAATTAACCACAAATTTTCAGCTCTAAGAACACCCCAACAAAATGGTGTTGTGGAGAGGAAAAATGGATCCCTTGAAGAAGGTGCAAGAACTCTTCTTAATGAGACAAATTTGCCTAAACATTTTTGGGCTGATGCTGTAAGTACAGTTTGCTACACTTTGAATAGATTACTAAGAAGGCCTATTTCAAAGAAAACTCCTTATGAACTATACAAAGGTAGAAAACCGAACATTTCTCATTGAAGAACATTTGGCTGCAAGTGTTTTGTTTTGAATAATGGTAAAGAATCACTTGGAAAATTTGATGCTAAAGCAGATGAAGCCATCTTCCTTGGATATTTATTACATAGCAAAGCATATAAAGTTTTCAATAAAAGAACCTTATGCATGGAAGAATCAGTTCATGTTATTTGTGATAAATCTAATCCCTCTAAAGAGGAAAAGAAATGTGATATTGATGTAGGTCCTTTGGAGGAGTTCATTCAACTTAATGGATCAATGGATAAAGAAAAGGAAGAACCAATTGTTGAAACAAAACAATCAACACCAATTCAAGAACCAAAAGACTGGAGAACTACAAGAGATCTCTCCCTTGACAATATAATTGGTGAAGTTTCAGAGGGAGTATCTACTAGATCTTCATTGAGAAATCTCTACTGTAATATGGCTTTTGTTTCAAAAATAGAACCTAAGAATATTGATCAAGACTTAATTGATGAACATTGGATGCATGCCATGCATGATGAACTCAATCAATTTAAGAGAAATGAAGTTTGAGAACTTGTTCCTAGACCTTCTTCTCTCAAGCCTATTGGCACTAAATGGGTTTTTAGAAACAAACTTGATGAGAGTGGAATCATAGTAAGAAACAAAGCTAGATTGGTTACAAAAGGTTACAACCAAGAGAAAGGCATTGACTATGAGGAAACCTATGCTCTAGTTGCAAGATTGGAAGCCATTAGGTTATTACTTGCATATGCATGTTTAATGGATTTTAAACTATTTCAAATGGATGTTAAAAGTGCTTTCTTAAATGGATATATTGAGGAGGAAATCTATGTGGAGTAACCTCCTGGTTTTGTTGATTTCAAATATCCAAACCATGTTTTAAAACTTAAGAAAGCTCTTTATGGTTTAAAACAAGCTCCAAGGTCTTGGTGTGAGAGATTAAGCAAATTTCTGCTTGAACAATTTTTCACAAGAGGACATGTTGACAAAACCTTGTTCATCAAAAGGCAAAGCAATGATATTTTATTGGTTCAAGTATATGTTGATGATATAATTTTTGGTTCAACTAATCAATTATTGTGCAAAGGATTTTCTATCTCTATGCAAAATGAGTTTGAAATGTCAATGATGGGGGAATTAACATTCTTTCTTGGACTTCAAGTGAAGCAAATGAAGAATGAGACATTTCTAAATCAAAGCAAGTACTTCCTTGAAGTGATCAAAAATTTTGAAATGGAGAAAAGCAAAGATGCTACAACTCCAATGGCAACATTAACCTATCTTGATTCAGATGAAAAAGAAAAGAAGGTTGATGAGTCAAAATTTAGAGGAAAGATTGGATCTTTACTATATTTAACAGCTAGTAGACCAGATATTATGTTGTGTGTGTGTTTGTGTGCAAGATATCAAGCAAATACCAAAGAATCACACCTCACTGCAGTCAAAAGAATCCTAAAATATCTCAAATCAACACCAAAAGTTGGTCTTTGGTATCCTAAAGGTGCATCACTTAATTTAGTTGGATATTTTCAGATTCTGACTTTGCTTGGTGCAAATTGGATGGAAAAAGCACTAGTGAAACTTGTCACCTAGTAGGAAGTTCACTAATCTCATGGCATTGCAAGAAGCAATCTTGTGTTGCTTTATCAACAGCTGAAGCTAAGTACATCTCTGCTGGAAGTTGTTGTGCTCAAAACCTTTGGTTAAAGCAACATTTGCAAGATTTGGTGTAGAATTAAAAGAAATACCCTTGCTATGTGACAACACAAGTGCCATCAACATTTCCAATAATCCAATAATGCACTCAAGGACCAAACACATTGAGATAAGACATCATTTCCTTAGAGATCACATCCAGAAAGGTAACTTCAAAATTGATTTCATTGATACTCATAATCAATTGGCTGATATATCCACTAAACCTTTGGCTAGAGATAGATTCTATACTCTTAGGAACATGTTGGGTATCCTTGATGAGTCTAATATTTACTAGCATGCTTGTTATGTACTTATCTATTTAAAATAACATCTTACTTGACTAATCACCACATGTGCTTCAAAATTCAAAATTGTGCTGCATAAATTACTGTTCATTCTGATATATTCACTGGAATAATTGATTAAGCCTTGGGATAATCGATTAAGCGTGCTTGAAAAACTTTTTAGAATGAAAATTGACCTTATGTAATCGATTACATAAGCTCGTAATCGATTATTCACGGAGTTACTGCACAAAATCTGCAAGATTTCTTGGAAATTTAAATTGCCCAACTGCCAATAAATTCAAAATTTGAATCTTCTATGCTTTTATGTTAGTGGGTAAATGTGAAATGGTAGTTATACATTCAAATTTCAAACTTTGGAGCCTAAAATCTTCTATAAATACATGTTTAGCTGAAGTTAGGATTTTCTCCATTATTTCTGCACAAAAGGTTGTTTCTCTCCATTATTTCTGGTTGTAAATTCGTTTTTGTATTTTTGGTTATTTGAAGCTATTGTATAAAGTTCTTTGAAGCTTGTTCTAGAGTAGGGTTCTCTAGGGGAAGAACAGAGTAGTGTTCTCTGGTTCTTGATCACTAGGAGTCTAATAGGGTTTTAGATTTCTATTCTTTATCTAGGTTTGATAAAGGGTGGTTGTTGTAAAGCTTGTAAAAACTAAAATTTGATAATAGTGGAACTCTAATCTAGTGTTGATTAGAAGAAACTGGATGTAGCTTTTCTTGAGAAGTGAACCAGTATAAATTCTTGTGTTGATTCTCTATTCCTCAATCTATACTAGTTATCTTGGTCATTTGTTCTTGGTATTATTATTACTACTCAACAAGTCTTGTTTTTAAGCAATTGATTTCTTGGGCTGAGTGGTTTGATTGATTTGAAGCATTCTTGGCTTAAAAGTGAACAAGATCCTTTAACTCTGATTTTATAAATAAATTTTAAAAGACCAAGTTTAAACCAATTCACCCCCCTCTTGGTTATTGTGGGTATTCCTATTGTTTTCAATTGGTATCAAGAGTAGGTTCTTGAGTGTTATTCAAGATCACTATCTTTCTTTAAAAAGAAAATGAATACCACACAAATTACCTTCAAGGAAGGTGCCTCCCTCAATTGTCCTCCAATGTTTGAAGGAGAGCACTTCAGGTTTTGGAAAAATAGAATGCAAATCTTCATTCAATCAAATGACCCAGCTGCTTGGGTTGAGTGATTTGATTGATTTGAAGCATTCTTGATTTAAAAGTGAACAAGATCCTTTAACTCTGATTTTGTAAATAAATTTTAAAAGACCAAGTTTAAACCAATTCACCCCCCTCTTGGTTATTGTGGGTATTCCTATTATTTTCAGCTCCCAAGGAGATGAACCCTTTGCTCACATGATCAATGAGTGTACCCAGGGTGAATTGCATCCCCGTCAGACAAACAATACCCTGGATGATAACAACACCTCTCATGCACACCGACACAAAGGATGAATGACTTGAGAACATCCTTTTTTTTTATCAAAATCATGGAGGTCAACCTGCCCATATGTTGGAAACCGCTTATTCTTGAGCACCTGGACGCGTTCCTCACCTAGGCTAACCTCTACACTAATGATGACACTATCCTATGTCGAGTCTTCCATATGTCCCGTAAGGAGGCGTCATTGACATGGTATGGAGGAATCCCTCCCAGTTCTATTGACAACTTCGACACTCTTATTGACAACTTTGGTTCTCAATATGCAACGAGTCGATCGCACTGCCTGACTTTTGTCGCTCTAGCTAGTATAATACAGACATATGAATAGTCACTCCGTAAATTTATGGACAGATTTGGTTGGCTTGCTGTCCAAATCAGGAATCTCAATCCTGAGGTGGCATTACATTTCATGTTTTTGACCTACGGCCTAGCAAGTTCGTCGACAGTCTGTGAAAAAAACACCTTCAAACAACATGGACAAGTTATGAAAGCGAGCCAAGGGCTACCTTCAAATGGAAGAAATGTTGAGGTTTCGAAAAAAAGTTCAACAGGCTGGAAAAAAGTGTGAGAAAGGAGAAAGTAGTACAAGGACCGACTCGAACAAGTTGGACAAGCGACACAAACAGGGCAAGTGTCAGCCTTTTCCTAGGGGACCAAGGTACGAGCATTATACACCCTTAACAACAAATCGAGCCACCATCCTCAAAGAAGCTTTCAGTGCGAAGGTACCTATACAGTTACCCCTCATACCTTCTCCCAAACATGGGCTAGAAAGAACCAAGCACTACAGATACCATCGCAACCATGGCCACAATACTAAAGACTGTTGCACCTTCAAGGACAAGATGAAGGAACTCATACAGGCTGGATACCTAGCCCAGTTCTTAAAATATCTCGATGATAATCGAACTGGCAGTTGTTCCAGGGGGACACATGAGGACAATCATAGGAGCAGAGATACTGATAGAAGGAGGGATCAAATGGAGAAGAGAGGGAGGAAGAGGCATCACCCACAAAGACGTGAACATCAACCCCAACAGGAGTAAGAAGATGAACTTGCTCAGGAGATTATAGGTGTGATCAACACTATTGTGGGTGAATTCTCCTATGGAGGACTATCTAGCCAATCCCAAAAGTGTCATCTCTATGTCATCAAAGATATTGATGTCAACTATGTTGACTTACAATCTCCGTAGAGATTTCAAAGGCATCAATCCCATCAACCAGGATGACCCCATTGTTGTCTCCATTGTCATTGCCAACTTCATGGTGTCTAAAGTCCTTATCAACCAAGGCAGTTCCACAAATACACTCTATTGGAAGACATTTCAAAGGGTTGAAAGCTCACTTGCCATGATTCAACGTCACTATGGACCAGTCCTTGGTTTTGCCAGAGAAAGAGTGGAAACCAGAGGTTACGTAGACCTAATGACCACTATTGGTCAGGGCAAGCTCTCACAAAGTTTTACTGTAAGATACTTAATTGTTGTTGCAGATACCTCTTATTTTGCTTTGATTGACAAGAAAACATTAAATGAGCTAGGAGCTATAGTCTCTACACCATACCTCAAGATGAAGTTCCCTACCTTGAAGGGAGAAATCGTAACTGTCAAGGTAAATTAGAAGCAATCCCAATAGTGTCATGCTGAGAGCTGAAATGTGGCTCCTTACCCTCCCATTAGATAGCTAGGCAAGCTCCATCCCCCTCTGGTGGCAACAATAGTCAAGTCATGAGCGTGGATGAAGAATTCCCCATAAAGAACCTTACCATTTATGACACAACCAAAGGGAATCAAGATGACGCATTTGACGTGGATCCTCGTGATGACACTATCGACAAAGGCTTAAAACCAATTGAAGAGCTCATCAAGTTAAACCTTGGACCCAAACCTAGAGAATGCACTCAGCTCAGTAGAGACCTCATCAGTCACTAGTACAGGCATATAGCGGAAGTCCTACTACGAACACAGATTGTTTTGCTTGGTAGCCATCTCATATTCCAGGCATCCATCCTAGCATGATATGCCACAAATTGGCCATATGCCCTCAAGCTAAACTAGTCTCCTAGAAGACAGGTCAGATACTCAACTTGGTTGGCCAATGTTGTCATGGTAAAGAAGGAAAATGGGAAATGGCACATGTGCACTGACTACATCGACCTCAACAAAGAATGCCCCAAGGACGCAAATCTCATGCCCAACATTGACAAGCTTGTGGATGGCGTGTCCAACTTTCAATTATTGAGCTTACTGGATGCTTATTCAGGGTACAACCAAATCAGGATGCACCCTCCACATGAACAGAAAACCGCCTTCATAATTGAAGACACCAATTTCTGCTATAGGGTCATGCCTTTTGGACTTAAGAATGAAAAGCTATATACCAAAGACTCATAGGTCGAGTTTTCAAATGACAGATAGGCCAAAATGTCAAAGTCTATGTCGATGACATGGTCATCGAGTCTCACAGCATGGCCCAACATGTAGCAAATTTGGAGGAAGTGTTCAGAGATATTCACAAGTATGACATGGGCATCAATCCTGAAAAGTGCACCTTTGGGGTCAGCGGTGGAAAATTCTTAGGCTTCATGCTCACCCACCGTGGAATGGAATCTAACCTTGACAAGTGTACATCGATACTAGAAATGCATAGTCCTACCAAAGTTGGAGAAGTGAAGAATTTGAAAGGAAGACTGGCATCTTTGTCCAGATTTCTCCCAAAGCTCGTAGAGAAAGCGATGCCATTCTACAAGCTACTTAGGAAAACTGAGTCGTTCTTGTGAGACGAGGCTTGCGAGCAAGCTTTCTTAGCCTGTAATAAAACTATCAAGACACCATCGATTTTAAGCCGACAAAAAGAAGGAGTACCCCTGCTTCTTTACCTTTCAGTGGCAGAAGAGGCCATTAGTTCAACCCTCGCCCAAGAAGATAGAAAGCACTAAATACCCATCTATTTTATTAGTCTTGGCCTTCATGATGCTGAGAAGTGTTACCAAATGATTGAGAAGGTTGCATTGGTGCTCATAACCACTTCTCGACACCTCAGGCCATACTTTTAGAGTCACTAGATCATTGTCAAGATGGACTACCCCATCAGGAAAGTTCTACGAAAGCCTAAGCTAGGAGAAAGAATGGTAGCGTGGTTTGTAGATTTGTTAGAATTTGATCTCCAATATGAGCCTCACGACCCATGAAAACCCAATTCGTAGAAGACTTTCTAGCAGAGTTTGCTGATAGCGTCCAACCTACCTCAGACTGGTGGAACCTGTATGTAGATGGTGCATCCAATATGAAAGCAAGTGGGGCAAGCATCATCCTTAAAGGACCCAATAATGTAACTTTGGAGCAGGCCCTCAAATTTGACTTCAAGGCATCAAACAACTAGGCCGAATATGAAGCACTCATAGCAGGCCTAAAACTGGCAAAAGAAGTTGGAGCAAGGAAACTCAGGTGCTATAGCGACTCCCAACTTGTCTAGGGATAGGTTGCAAACAAAAATATCAAGCCAATGAGGTAGTTCTGCTCAGATGCTATCAGACAATAAAGAACTTGGTTGATGATTTCAATTGTTTTAAAATGTACCATATACCAAGGAAAAATCACACTAAGGCTGACTTGCTCTCCAAGTTGGAAAGTACTAAGAAGACCGAACACCTTAAGATCATCATCCAGGAGACACTCCAAGCACTAAGGATAGACACCAAGGAGGTCATGATGGGAGAAGAAGAGGAACCGAATTGGATGACCCCCTATAAGAATTCTTAAATTAGGGGGGTGTTATCACCAAATGAAAATGAAGCCTGACGTCTAGAAAGGTAGGCCAATTACTATGCCATCCTTGATGGGAAACTATTCAAAAGATGGTTGGCAGCATCCTTACTCAAGTGTTTGAACAGCCAGCAAGCAGACTACGTCATACGAGAGTTACATGAAGGAATATGCAGCCTTCATATCTGGCAACCAAGGTAGTACGTGCTAGCTACTATTAGCCAACATTCAAAGATGACGCCCTAAACTTCACGAGGAGGTGCAAAAGATGCCAGGAATTCGCCGATGTTCTGCGCACAGCCCCTGACAACCTCCATAGATTTAGCTCTCCTTGGCCTTTTTCCATGTGGGGGATGGACATACTAGGGCTGTTGCCAAAAGCCTCAGTGCAAATTAAGTTATTGCTGGTCGTCATCGACTACTTTACCAAATGGATCGAGGTAAGGCCACTACGAGAGATTTCAGCCAGCGAGGTAGAAAAGTTTACCTGGAAGCACTTTATATGCGGATACAGACTTCCCTATGCCATTGTCATCGACAAAGGTACCCAATTCAAAGCTCAAGCCCATGATGAATTCCTGTCAAGGTTGGATGTCAAGCACCTTGTGACTTCTATTGAGCATTCTTAGACAAAAGGCCAAGAAAAAGCAGCGAACAATGTTATCCTTAAAGCCCTGCGAGACTGGACAAGTCCAACGGCCTATGGAAAGAGGAACTTCCCATCATACTTTGGGATTATCATTATTCGCCTCTAACTACGACTAAGGAAACTCCTTTTTTCCTTACATACGACATGGACGCGATGATCCCTGTTGAAGTGGGGAACCATCGACAAGAAGACTATTTTCCCAAGCATAGCAGAACGAAACATCAGGGTGGAATTAGAAATGAAAGATGAAGTCCAAGAGATACCCAGAATCAAGGAAGAAGCTACCAAGATCTGATCATCAAGAAGATACAATACCAAGGTCTGACCTAGAGCCTTTCAACCTAGCAACCTAGTGTAGCGAGTCTAAGGTGAAGTGAGGAAGGATCCACGAGTAGGAAAGCTAGGACCTAACTAGGCAGGCCTATTCAAGGTCGAGGCAAGCTTAAACAATAGGGCATACAGACTTCAAGAACTAGATGGAAAGGTAATTCCAAGAACATGGAATACCAATCATCTAAAATTCTATTTAAGTTTATCTGTAGCAAGACTAAGTGTTGTACTCTTTTCCTACTCAAGTCTTTTGTCCCAAAATAGAAAATTTAGGGTTTTGGCATGAGAGGTTTTAATAAGGTACACCTGAGGAATAGAGGGGACTTGTACTCAAAAGATTGAATTAAATGAAATTCCTTCTCCGTTCAGTTTTTATTATTTTCTTTGTGCATATATTGATGTCATGAATCTCCAAAGGGTCGTCAAACCCAAGGTCCACCCTTGGTGAGTCTCGCCAAACCCAGGACGAACGTGTCCCTTGTTGAACCTCCAAAGGCTCGGCAAACCCAAGATTCGCCCTTGGTGAGTCTCGCCAAATCCAAAACGAATGCATCCCTGATCTAATCTCCAAAGGCTTGTCAAACCCAAGGTTCGCCCTTTATGAGTCTCGCCAAACCAAGATGAACGCATCCCTGGTCGAATCTCCAAATATGTGACAAAGGTTTGCCCTTGGAGAGTTTCTCTACCCCTAAGGTTTGTCATGCACAAGTAACCAAGACACACTCTTGGTAAACTCACTCGCTTGAAATCATATCAGGCATAGTCAAGGTCTAGATAAATCTAATACTTAAAAGGTTAACACGCTACTCGAGTAAGTCCCCACGACCTTGAGGTAAGAAGTTCTGCAAAGCGAAAAAGGAGCATCACCAGGTTAAATCCTAAAATTAGAGAACTAGGTATGACCTTAAACCATGTTGAAATTAAACCCGAGATGATCAGATGTTATCTCATTCTCTATTTCGTATGAACCCGCCATGTAGTGCAACTTTGTGCCTCACGCAAAGGACCACTCTTGTTATTCTATGACAAGTACCAAAGAACAAATAGGGTATAAACACAAATAAGTAGAAGACAAAACCATGCAAGAAAATCCACGATACAACAAGTTACGACAACAACAAAAACGAAATTGCATTAACGTAGAAAAAGCATTGTCAAAGTTACAAAACTAGTACTGGCCCAAAATCAACAAAATAAAAAAAAAATCCAAAGAAGCACGACCTAAACATTGGCCTCATCGTCTTCTTCACTATCGTCCTCCTCCCCGATAGCAATTGCGTCCTCGTCAAGTGGTTGCTCATCCTTTATACCCTTGAATGGGTCAAAGAGGCTTAGGTCAAGACTCTTAGCAAAGAATTTGGCCTGGCTGACGTCCTTGAAAAAACCCTTCTCATGTTGCTCCACGGCCTCCTTTTTAAACATTAAGAGCTCCTCCTCCAACTCCTTATTCATTTCCTTTCCCTTTGCAGCCTTGAGCTCAGATTCCTCAAGCTTAGTTTGGAGGTTGGACGCAGTGAGCTCAGACTCTCTTACTCGGGCCTAGAGATTAGTAATCAGCTTGGCAGATTCAGCCACTGTCACATTAAGTTCTTCCTTTTCCTTAGCGAAGCACTCCACCTTGTTTGCCAAGTCATTCCTTTCCTTCAATAAATATTTGCAATGTCCAAACACCTCGTCATCGTCTAGTCTTATGATAACCACCTAAGCAAAAACATCGTCGACCCTGGACGACAATTGATGGTTGTACCTGATGGCTTCAGCAAGGGCGATAATAGCATTTGCCACCTTAGGGCGCTTCACTCACCACATCGTCCAAGCAATGGCTCTTCATTCAGCAACCTCAGCCTCTAAAGAAGTAATCCTACTTAGGGCCTCCTTATGCCTTTTCCTATTCTCCTCCAATATAGCCAAATCCTCTGGATGAAGACCTTTGCAGTATCGATTAAGTTTTGCACCCCAACTGATCAAATAAGATTTTGATCAAATGGAGATACAAATTCAGTAGGCATCCTCTGCTCAGGTTTGTAGCCCATACTCCACAGCGAATTCACCTCTCGAGAAGTATACAAATGGCCCAATGAAACACTTGGGCGTGAAGAGGAGGAAGGCATAGCTGAAGGCAAGACAGTAGGAGCTAAGGGCAGCAAGGTGGAGAAAAGAGGAGGTAGGTTCACCAAGACACCTGTTGTCATCACACCAACACTCGGTAGCGCTGTCGTAATAGAAGAAGAAGGAGAAAGTGCGGGGAACTCGGGGCTAACGTGGTCGGCATGGTGGAAGAAGGTGCAGAGACTACCTAAATAGGTAGAGATGGAGGTGCAGGAGGATAAGAAATAGTAGCTGTAGCAGCAACAACTTGAACAACCAAGGGGGCTGGAAGGTGGTCCTTGGGAGTTGGCAGTCCCCGAAAGAAGAGCAAAAAGATGACTCAAACCAGACATTAACCTAGTAACCTGCTTTAAAACCCGAAATCTAAAGAGGGCCTTCGACTTCTTGCATTTACCGGACCCCACAGCCCCTTCATTGTGCTTCCTCTTGGTCCCCGCAAGAGGAGGCACATCATTTCTAGCATGTCCAACCTACTTTACTAAGGACCACCATGCAAAGTCACCCATTATTCCTGCAAGGAAAAATGAGAACATGACAGCAGGTCATAGAAAACAAAGTTATACTAAACAAAAACAAAAGCCAAAACAATAAGAAGGTCGCCTGCCAAAGGTAAAGACAGGATGGCCCGTGCATCAAGCAAGTCTGGAAATCGTTCCAAATAGACTTGTCCACCCTCTCATCCGGAGACATCAGACGCTCATCAAAGGACTTGAACCTCCTGGGGTCCGATTGCCAGCAAAAAGGGAAGCGAAGTTCCCCATTCTCATAATGCATAAGTGGCAACTTGTTAGCAATGACACTAGTTGCCTTGACCTTGAAGAAACAGTCCTTGAATTTGTAAAACATGTTCGAGTCAAACTCGAACGTCTTATTGGACATGCTATTTAGCGACACCCAACTAATCTTCTCTATCATCTTCATTTAAAATAAGTAGGGGAACATGGGCACGCTGGGTCTGATGTTGAAGAATGGACACAAAACCTCAAAGACCCTCATCATCGCCAGTTGTTCGATTAGAGTTGGGAATGGGCCACGTTCAAGTGCCTCAACGAGGCACATTGAAAGGTGTTCAAAGGAAGAGTCAGGTTCAGGACCTTGAACATGCAACGATAGAAGTAGAAGAAAGATGGACAACTTGGAGCAACAAGAATGAATGGGAACTCGTCTTTCCCGTAAGCCATGATAGTCATCCTACGAGAGTCACCCAGCTTGGCCAGCTCAAGTTGATGCCATAGAGCCCCAACGCCTACAAAGGACGTAATCAAAGAGCGATACTTTAGAACATTGTCCCTTACCCATTCGAAACCAACAACAAAAAGAAGGGGACGAGGGTGTTTCATCACTACGGTGATGCCTATTTCAGGGTGAAACCCTAACTTCACCACCGTCGCCCCTTCCTACAACTACTGAAAGGGAAGAGGGCGTGATTGTTGTGACAGGGGAAGGCTATTCTTCTAGAGGAGCAACAGAGGGCTCCACCCCTTCCCTGATACGAGAGCTACCCTCGCAAATATTGCTAGGATCCATCAACGTCTCGAAGAAGAAGGACCCGTCATCGGAAGCCTCGTGGGGAAACTCCTTTGATGAGGAATCGCCAAGGGGAATAACTTCCCGCTCAACTAGGGGTTGATAGACAGAACCCCGGGAATCGCTTTTGCCCATACCCAGTGCAGAATCATAAACAAAAGACATAGTGGAGAATAAAGAGTACCTAGAGTGAAGAAGAAGATCGGAAGAAGGAAAGGATCGCAGGGGAAGAGACCCAACGATTCCAGAGAGCTATGGATCAGAGTTGTAAATATTGTGGCAATCGAAACAAGAAGTTTCAGAGATGAGGGTAAAGGGTGCACAAGCGTGAAGATGACAAAAACCAAATATACACTTCTTTTAAATGAGGACATGACCTTTCAGTATTTGGCGGGAGTTGAAACGACACCCTAAAAACTCGTGCCACGATTGAACCCCTAGTCCACCAAACCACATAACATGTCTTTAACACGTGCCCTCTCACTAAACGACACGTGTAAAAAAGCAATGCGCATGTGTAACACACAACCACTTTGTGTAAAATGAAACGTCTCTCCTTAATGCGCTTTCTAATGGTTAGAAGGGTCAAAGTGGTCAATTACTAGGATCACTCATATTGAACATTCAAACACCTGAATCAATCAGAAGGGACGTATGACACGCTCACCCTAGACAACCTGTCACGCCTTAACTCGGACAATGATCGTCCAGGTTAGGAGCTCGATAAGCTCGCAACCCCTAAATTTGTCAAGGTTACCACCCTCAATGCCTGATAACTTATTTCGCCAATGAGTTGGGCTCAGAGCTTGGGGTGCTTGTGTACTATCTAGGGTCCACAAATGATGTGGCAAGAGACGTGGTATTAAAGTACACTCATCAGTCCTAGTTCGGAGTGTCGACATTACTCGCTCAACAACTGGATAACTGAACCGATAAATTGTTGATATATTTGAATTTTAATGATAATATTATTATCCTCTTATCAAGTTGCAAGTATCCGCTTATCAAGTTGTTACAAATTATCCATAGAGTTGTTACACTGTTATAACATTTCTAACAATCAAGGACCCAAGGCTCTTTCCAAATGTTATAAATAAATAGGTTCTAACCACTTTTGATTCATTCTCAGCTCACTCACATACTTCTTTAAGTGTCAGAGTCCCTTTGTAGGTACTCTTTCATTCCTCTGGCAGAGGATACCTGCAAATCCGACACAGGAAATTGTGGAGCCCATTCAAACAATGGTCCACATAGACATCAGTCCACTCCAGATTTCGGTAAGTACAATAAGATACAAGTTTAACCCTCTAGATCTTGGATCAAGATGGTTCAAACTAAAATTGTGAAGCATATTATCTTGTTGAAAATGAAAAAGAAGACAAAGGCATCAAAAGTGAAACTCAAATTTGGACTTGTACCATAAGTCAAGGTGAGTTTGGAAGTGTATCTACCTCTTTTACGGTATGTATGGTGTTATTAAAGTGGCCTTAATAACTTAAGATGGACAATGAATTGAATTCTTTTAAAATCATTTCACTTAACCTTTAATCGCAAAGAGTTATGTGTGGAAATAATAAATTAGCAAAGAAATCCCAAATCCTTAACCCTCAATCAACAAAATAAAGATTTAATATAGAAAATAAGGAGTTAGGGATAGGAGAGTGTGCACTAGTCCTCAAACCTCACTTGAGAGTTTACACTAAATTAAAGTATTATTAAGAAGCAAGCCTTTTACACTCATGCTTTTTCACTAAATCAACTTGACCTATGTTGACAACCACTCCTGTGACTTTCCTCTGAACACTTTTGACTCGACTCCTAAGGATCACACATCATAGTGAAACTTGAAGATATAGTAGTAAACGTTTTACACTTAAAGTCACTCACTTTAACAACTATGCCCGGATGCCTCTACCTATCTCTCAAATTTAAATCTCAAAGGAAAATCACCCTTAAATATAAAGGGAAAAAAAGTTGTTTATGATTCTCTAAAGTGAAGATAACACAACTTGAAGCTCTCTAAGAACCCTTTATTCTGCAACCAGGAAAAGATTCAATAAAAATCTAATGATCCAATTTTGATTTGTGGCTTGGTTACTTCTTGGTTACTTTGTTTCAACGAAAATGCTTCCTTTAAATAGGATTAAAGAGATAAAAACATTAGTTTTCAAAATCCTAAAGAATTCAATTTGATTTGATAAAAGTTAAATCAATATCTTTAAGATCTTCTTTCATATTTTAGTAACCAATTAAGATTAAATCTCATTATTTCTATAATCTAAAAGAATAGAGATTATAGGAAAAGATTTGACACGCTTTAGATTCAAAACCTTACTTAGTTTGCATAATTGGACTCATTAGACCAAAGTTTACGCTATGGAACTCAAGTCATACTAGTGGGACTAGAATATTTCAATGTAAACTCGAGTATCAATGAGTTTTTCTTAGCTTAAACTCTAGTTTTTCACTTAAAACTTGAATTTTACTAAACAAAGCTTTAAAGTGATTAAACCTATTTTTTCAAAGTTGTTTCAAAATATGTTCTTTTTATTAAGCTAATTTTAGGGTAAAATATATTTTTCATCTTTATATTTTTGGTCAAAATTGTATTTAATCTCTATAATTTCAAATAGATCAATTTGATTCTTATACTTTAAATAAATAGGTAATTTAGTCCAAATTTAGTCCATCGATCATTAATGAGTAGGGACTAAATACACATATTTTTTAAATTATAGAGATCAAATTTATTGATTTAAAATTATATAGAAACTAAAATCAAGTTTGACTGTAAGTACAAGAAAAAAAAACATATTTTACCTTTAATTTTAACTTTTATATTCTAGATGAATCATTGAGTCAAACTTGATCAAGATATGAAGAATTTACTGTATACTTAAGTCTTCAACTTTTATCTTCAATATTTGGTTTGATTCTTCAATCTTTGACTCAGATTTTTCTTTTCTAGCCTTGCTTTGTGGATTTTTATAAGAGTGTTTCACTTGTTAGCTTTATCTTCATCAAAAATTCACTTGCAGTTAGCTGCTTTGAAGGCCATAATTTACATTTATAAATGGTATTAGAAAATATAATTTTGTTGGAACAATAGCATAGTTTCTTTATGACGTCTACATCTATGATCTAGGAGGAAATAAATTGTTTCATGCTCTAGATTGACTGTCCCGCACCAAATTTGTCGACAATGGTAGAAACCCTAAGTAGATTCAATTTGATGCACTCTTGGTTGACTAACCACTTCTTGGCTAGCTTTGGGCTTCAATTTGTTTGGGCTACTGTGTAGGCTTCATTTGTGTGGATACCAATCATCTTTTCTATTTTTATTTTTGTTGGCTTGAATATTGTTTTCTTTAGTTTACTATATTTGGTCTCACAATATAGCTCTAACGTTTTCCCATCTTGAGTTAATTAGTGGGGAGATGTCAGGAGAGTAAAATTTTGTTCCTTAGTTAATCAATTAGTTGTTACAGTTAATTACTTGTTATCGGTACTCAATAGTAAGTATATATAAGAACATTATGCATATATTTTGTATCTTTTCCAAATCAATGAATACGATGAGTTACTATAGTATTCTTCTCCTGTTCTTTGACATCTGTAATCTTTGAACATATCGTATGAGTGTTACTCACGTCTCTTCTCACTTTTCTAAATCACTAAAATTTAATGGCTTTAGAATTAATCAGGGAAAAACAGTTTACGTGACTAAATTTAGCTACTAATGCATTAATTTTTTGTACGCATTATTCCAATAAAAGAGACCCCCGTGTTCTCCATTCTTCTCATTGCATCTTCCACGTTATGTTAGCCCAGCCATTATGCCATACTCCAGCATGCGGAGGAAAACTAAGCATTCTTCTTGATTCACAAATAACAGACAAGTGCCAGTTTTCCCAAACGACAATAATACCGTTCACCCCACGTATGTCATAAATATCCATCTATTGATTTTGAAACCTATCAGCCAATTGATTTTGAAACCTAAAATTTTTATTATAATATTTAGAACTGAATGTTGAGATTTGTACACAAATATTATTTTAAGTTCGAAAATTTTAATAGTAAGAAAATATAAATTTTACAGTACATACAAAAACATCTAAGAAAAACACACTTAAACTTTATAGTTAATCAAAATACATGAATAAATTCTTTACAAATATTTTTTTCAGAAAAACCTCATCAGGAATAAGGAAAGATACAAAATGAATTTATTCTAAGTGAGAAGTAATAAATTATATATCATCATTATTAGATGACTCACCAGAAGTAGTCTCTTCCAACCAAAAACGTAATCATGCATATATATCATATTACTACAGTGTAATTTTGAGGACTATTATATTATTTTTATAACTTGATATAGAATGTAATTTTTATTTATTCAACTGTTGACTTATATTTATATAATATCAAAATTGTTTGTGGCAAATTTTATCAAAATTAAACAATAAGAAAATAATCAAATATATTTTAGTATATTTTAAAATGTTCATATTATTTTAATTTTTGTCTATATGAACAAAATAATGAATGATTTTATATTATTATAAAATTTTGCATATGTGATTTATATAAAAGAAATTTTTAATCCAACAATGAATTTCAAGAAAATATTACTCAATTGAAAGTTATAGAATCATGTAATAATTGTCTAAGTTAATTTTATTCCTCCTCGTATATGACTTAATACTCAATTTGGTCCCTTAATTTATTTAAAATACTTAATTAGATTCCTTATTTTTTTTGAATATGCAATTGAGTATCTTAATTTTCAAATTTTACTCAATTATATTCTTGTGGTTAACTCCATTAAAAAAGATTGATGGAAATGTTATACGTGACATTTAGGAATGTTTTTATTTTTATAGATGAGTATATAGTAGTAATTAAAAACCTATCACTATATGTATTATTATTGTGAAAAAAATTCAGAAAACTCCATCATCCTCCGCTGCTGTCGTGTCCAAACCAACCACACCACTGCCAAACAAATAAGATCGGCACACAAATTTTTAAGGAGTTATCAGCACACCATTTTGATATAGTTTCGTTGAATATGAACATAGTTGCAGCACCCAGTTTCGTTGATTTAATTTTTTTAATGAAACCAAGAAATTGAAAACAATTTGTTACGATTGATGTGAGCCAACAATCAATCAGAAATATAGAAGTCCAAATTAGTGGTTCAGTCCATTAGTTCGTTCTAGAATAAGTTTGTTAGAGAAGTTAGATTTTGTTATTGGTGTTGCATGTTATACATTTACTTTTATTACTGCTCGTTAAACTAATTTTTATTTAGCAATTTTTAGTGTTTTTGGAACGTTATTTAAAATAATATTTTAAAAATGTTAATTTTTTTAAGAAATTTATTTTTAGCTTTGAATATATTTATTTAATTTTCTTAATACATTTTTTAAATAAATTATAATTTTATTATTTTACATTTTTAACTACTTCATCAACTAATTTTCCTATTTGAAGAGTGTATAACTACATGGATAAACTGGTGCTAACCCGTCAATTTAGGATCCAATTTGTTTCATAGTTGTAATTTAATAAGTTAGATTTTTAATAAACTAAATTTTCACCTTTCACCTATCAATAAGCTTTTCAACTTTAAATTAATTTTTTAACTAATTTTATCAAACATAATCTATATACAAGAAATTACAAAAAAAAAAAAATCAGAAAATGAATGAATTCAATTCGGACTCCTATTTTTGAGAAAGTAAGAACTCCATAAAAATTAGGAAGAGAGAAAAAAATAGGAATCATACACTAGGATTCATTTATTTTCTGATTTTCTGTAATACATCTGTGTCTATATAAAATAGCCTAATGAAGAAAAATGCATAACAACTATAACAAAATCTAATTTCTCTAACAAGCTTATTCTGGAATGAAATAATGGACTGAACCACTAATTTAGGCTGCTATATTTCTGATTTTTAGTTAGCTCACATCATTAAAAATAATAATAAAAATTTAAGAGCCACATATGATATCCCGTGAATCAATTAAAGGGACTTAACAAAAGTATCAAATTGAACAAATTAGAAAACTAAAGAATTTAATTGAATAGTAAAAAAATTAAAAAATCTTCTTGAATATTTTAAATACATTAAAAATTCAAATTGGATATTAATATATATATATATATATATATATATATATATATATATATATAAGATGTTAATGCAGTCATACGCTTTTTTAAATATGAATATACTAACAAACAACACCAAAAGTTTTGAACAAAAAATTCAACAATTTTTTTTGCTTCATTGAATTTATTGTAGGAATAATGTTGTAATTCAACATTTATTTTTTGAAAAGAATATAAGAAACTCATTTCTTACTCGTGTCCCACCCATTCTCTCGTAAATTATTCTAATTTATTAATAATTAATGGTGGATTTTTTATCTGCCAAATGCCAAGTATTCTTCTTCATCGGAAAAAAAATTGTGCTATTCGTCAGCCACCAAATTTCAAATGCAAAATTCATATAATCAATACTATTGTCATTATTACAATCACAAAACATTTTCAACTATTATTTAATTGAAAACTGCAGCTTGGATTTCATTCCTTCCACCATAGATTGTGTGCGTACGTACAGATGCAGCCTTCGATTCAAAGCTTGATTTGTTTCTTAATTATTATGATGTTTTTGTTAGGGAACAAATTGATTAGGGCACCGTGCAATGGCTCACAATACAAGTTCAAGATTTAGCGATTACTGGAGGATTCCGATTCCAAGAGCACGGGATGAAGCCAAGTCGAAGTCGTGCAAGTGACGAATGTCGTGGTTCTACATATAGGGACTTTTGGGGCTCGCAAGAAGGATCAACGGTGATGGTGCCCATCAAGTTCAAGTCCAATGGGTTGCCGCTCCGATAGGGCAATAAGTCGACGGTGACGAAAATGAAGGAAAGAAGAAAGAGAGGGTTAATTACGGAAATGAATAATTTTTAATTTTTTTTATCATAATAGGTATTTTTTTAAAATTACGACAATGAATAAATGGTATTTTGATATACAATTTCATAATAAACACAATTTAATACAAAAACACGATTATACTTTTCATTTGTTTAAAATATTTGTTTCTCTAAAAATTGAAATTGTATGTTAAAATATAATTTTAAATTTTTTTTCTTTTATCTAATAAAATCATATGTTAAAATATGATTTCTGAAATATTAAAAAAATATGTAAAAATCATATGTTAAAATACAATTTCTAAAACATAAAAAAAACATGTTGAAATTATATGTTAAAATACGATTTCAACTTTAATAATAATAAAAATTAAAACATGTATTTGTATATATAATTTCAATGTAACAATTTAGAAAAAAAAAAATGTGCTTCGAAGCACGATTTTTTCATAGTGAAATCGTACTTCAAAGTATAATTTATCTATTTTCGTAATTTTGTAAAATATACCCATTATGATAATTTTTTAAAAAATTATCCCATTATGGTGCAAGAGCCCAAAAGAGAATATGAAAATTAAAATGAGTTAGAAAAGAGAGAAATGAGTTTTTTTTTTATTTATAAAGAGAAAATGATCATCATGTCCTTAATATAAAGTAACTAAACAAAAGAGATCATTAGAGATATTTGTCCAAAACTTTTGATGTTCATTACTAATGTGCTCATAATGGAAAAAAAAAAAAGAGATGCAATAGCATTTATATATAAAAAGAGAGAAAAAACTTTTGATGTTCATTAATAATGCACTTATACTGAAAAAAGAGTATGAGTGCATTAGCATATATATATATATATATATAGAAGGAGGATATATTTTATGAGAGAAAATATTTGTATGAGAATGAAAGAATTAAAAATCTTGATAATATAAGGATACAGACCCTTGTGCTTTGAATGGAAAATTAAATGTTCGATAGTAGTATGCCTAAAGAGACTTGCTTTTCCATACATAGAGAGTGAAAGGATTCTCTCCATTTTAATTTAGATACCAATACATTTTTGTATAATTTTTCATCCAAATGTGTAATACACTTATACTCTAAAAGGCTCTTATTTTTAGTGATAATTTTTCATCCAAATGTGTTATTCTTAGGGTTGTATTCATGAAATTTAGCAATAAAATTCCTCAGATGTGTCCCTATTGTTTGGGTCATTGTTAGGTGATTTTATTTCACGTTAGATTAAACTTATAGGTCATGTATAACTCAATCATGATATAGTAACTAAACTATTGCCTAGGTCGCCTCCCATAGGAATAAAGGAAGAATTTCATGTAATTATTTAACTAAGAACTAGATTTTTGAATTTTATTTTTGTGATTTTCATAAAATAAATAACATAAAATAAATTACAATAAAAAATAAGTGAAAGTAAAATAATGAAGTAAAGATAGAAATACTAGATTTGGATGGTGATGTCAATCTTGATGAATGAATGTTTCGGTTTAGACTTGGAATTCACTTGATCCATTATAACTTTACTATTCTCTACTCATCTCTTTTGTTCATCCCCAATTTATTGATGTATTCTAACCCAACTCCTGCATGGTTGTAGATTCTAAACTACTTGCCCAATACCTAATCCCTTTCACATACCGACACAAGCAATCAACATTAATGGTCAAGAATTAGCAAGACTTCATGGCTTAAGTAATAGATTACCAATGCTAGTAATCGATTAAAGTAGTGTATGATGAGATTTTCCAAAACGTAACCATGAGAAATTTGCTTCTTTATGCAAACATGAAAACCTTTATGCTTTTCACAAATCATGTATGCATGCTAATGATTATGTTTATGCAATGCAATGATCATAAGATAAGCCTCTTAAACAACTTAACAAATTACAAATGTCTTCAATTGAATGGCATGTAAAAAGCTAAAATCTCTTTAAGGCACTTGGCTTCATCCTTATCTTGATCCTCTACCAGCTCCCCCTGTATCCAACACAGCACACCTATATAGGTATCCATCTTGGAGTAACCTCCAATTTCTTCTTCAAACCTCCTAACACCTCCACAAGAGAGGCCTGCCACTGTATTCCACCCAGTGTCATCAATTTCCATGGCCACTCCATTCACTTTGGAGCGGAGAACACCATCTATACTAGCCTTGGCACAAGTATAGAATACTTTTACTAATTCAAGGTAAAAGGTTCCCTTCATTTCTAGTAGCTTTGTAAGGCCCTGTGCTTGTAGCATCTCAGGGAATGTGAATCCCTCAGAGACAAACCAATTAAGCTCCAGGTATTTTGGAGGCAGCACTTGTAACACCCCAGATTATAAGTTACTAATTTAGACGTTTATGTGTGTAATGATGTTGTTTAATTACTTGATTTATTTTGATAAGTGCTGGTTGTTATTGTTCTGCCTTGGTATGCGTGTTTTATGATGGACGTGCTAAGTCAACTTGGATTGGCTGTGGTTACTGCCCGAACACGCAAGGTGGACATGTCCTGTCAGCTAAGTACTTAAGAGTAGAAGTGTGTAGTGGAAGCGTATCCATCTCTCCTTTTTTCACTTTCCTCTTGCTTTTCTCTGTCCTTTCTCTAAAACTCACACCCAGAACTCCCTCTCTCCCTCAACCTTCTGTGTTACCTTCAACCCACGAGAACCATCGTCACTACCACAAAAGCCCGACGTCGAGAAGGTCCTCCTGGTCGGAACAGAAGCACAGAACAACACGTCGTGTAGCTGCAAAACGAACCTCTGGTTAGGTAAGGGGAGCTTATCATGTTTAATAACGGTTTCAGGTAGCATGGTTGAGGACCAGAGAGTTCAACCTGAACGATGGTTGCATGTCCCATGTGTGTGTTGTTTTCCAGTAAGCTATGTTCGTCTTATTGAATGGAATGGGTTACGCCTTGTGCTTGTGCATTGGTGTTGTGTTGATATTAATGATATTCTTGTGTGGGGTTCTGGAAAGGGGGAGTTGACGTTGTAAGAATCTCCCCATGCATGTGTGTAGAGTTGGCATTTTGATGCTGAAAAGCTCCCAAGCACTTTGCAGAAGTGTTTGTGAAGGTGCGGAGCACCGGGTAGGGATTGGCCGAGTTGTGTATGTATGTGTTGGTGATGTTGGCTGCCGAGATGGGTTGGCAGAGTTGTGTATGTATGTGTTGGTGATGTCGGCTGCCGAGTTGGCCGAGTTGTATGTGTATGGGTTGGTGATGTCGGCTGCCGAGATGGGTTGGCTGAGTTGTATGTGTATGGGTTGGTGATGTCGGCTGCTGAGATGGGTTGGCCGAGTTGTATGTATATGTGCTTGTGATGTCGATTGCCGAGATGGGTTGGCCACGTTGTATATATATATATATACTTGTAGTATTTATGGATGACGTATGTGAATTACGTTGAAGTCAGCCTATGTGATGGCTTGAGATGTTTTGTAGCTTGATAAAGCCATAGTGAGAGGCTAGGTATAAACACATGAGATGCTCGGACCGAGTGGTGGACCTTGTAAGAACCACGGTTAGTGCATCAGTGAGCTGTGTTGGGGCGGCCCTCGTCTGGGGCGGTGTGTATGTAACATGGGAGGGTATGGAGATCCTGGCCGGGGTGAGAAGTTCCTGTGTTTGGCCATACATTAATGGTGCCCATGAGAGATATACGTGGTTGTGGCCCGTGTTGGGGCGGCCCTCATTTGGGGCGGTGTGTATGTAACATGGGAGGGTATGGAGATCCTAGCCAGGGCGAGAATTTCCTGTGTCGGGCCATACATTGATGGCGCCCATGAGAGACATACTTCATTTGCATGGCGGAAATTTGATGATTGACTGTAATAGTATGAGAAGTACTGGGGGGCCACGTCTGTAGAGAGATCCTTATGACACCCGTTTGGCTAATCACCACGAGGGGGGTGAGTCCTGTGCACGACAGAGTGACCCCGATGGCAACTACAACTATCATTTGGACCATGGATTTGGCCTATTTCCAGGATGGTATCACATTGCATGCTGAGAGCCGAGTCAGGAGCATGCATCATGTTAGGCATCATAGATTGACTTGTGGATTGTTCCTTGATGCGTGTTCATGCTGGTTGTGCGCTGATATATTTGGACCTTGTGGTGATGCTTGGATTGTTTTTTCTTGACCAATGTTACCTTTTGCTTGTTATCTTATATGATAAACTCACCTTTGCTTTGCTGTGTCATATGGTCTGGTACCTGTGATGATCGAGAACCCGGTTCCTGGGAGCAGATGGACAGTAGTAGGTGATCCAGGAATATGACAACTATTTAGTTGGAGCCGTCGAGTTACCGGGATGTCGATGTTACAGATCCCGGGCAGTGGTTATGTTTTGCTGACCACACCCCTAGTTTTGATAGTTACACTCATGTTTTGCTAGTTGCACCCCTGATATTTAATTTCTTGCTTTATTTGTAAAACTATTGTATGTCTTAAATATGGATAATTGTACTTACAATCAAAACACGTTTTGTGTAAATAGAGATATGTATGCTATTGAAATGTTTTCATACGTGTCTTGGTTATGTTCATAATTGTCATGTGATTGCGAAAAATTTACCACAACGTTCATTAAATAAGGAAAAGGGGGTGTTCATTTTATCACAAGTCACGTTAATGTATGTGGTTAAGAGTAGAGATACAGTAGCAACGTGGCGGGTCGTTACAGCACTAACTTTGCAGCATGAAATTGCATATAATTGTTCCTTATTACCTCAGTAGAGAACCAGGTAGCTCAATAGCCTTAGAACTTTGGTCTGCTTTCCTTTTGCTGGTTTGAGTTTCTTAGATGCTGATGGTTAAGACATGGTGATTTAGGAATAAGGACAGGCATAGGTTTCGTTGAAAAGAGGAAGAGGCAGAGCAAAGTTAACTCAGTTTTGCTAAAGGAGAGAATAAATTCATTTTTTTGGTGTGAGGGGTTTAGGCTTATGGAATCTGAATTTATAGAGCTTTTCAAGTTTAAAATTTGAAATTTGAAATCTTGATAATAGCTATCTCGAATTCCAAGGTGGTCTCGATTCACTGAACCAGAATTTGAATTTGAATTTAGAGATAAGATATCAGTTATTTTTCATTGATAATTGTGCAAAATTGCATAAACATCATAAGTAATCGATTATAGAACCCTTGTAATCGATTATTCTAGGGCGAAGTATGCCTATGAGCTTAGTGTAATCGATTAATTCAAGGACGTAATCGATTACTCCAGAGAATTTTTAATTTGAAATAGCCCTTAAGCATCATGTAATCGATTAATACATTGTCGTAATCCATTACTCCAGAGAGTTTTTAACTTGAAATTTCCTTTAAGCATCATGTAATTGATTAATTCAAGAGCGTAATCGATTACAACAGCGAATTATGCAGCATGAATAGTGCCATTTATCAGAATTCGTATTTTAGCCAAATGTGATGTATAATGAATTTGTGAGTTGGATTTCATGTAATCAGACACATCATGAGCATGCTATCAGATATTAGATTCATCAAGAATTCCTAACATGTTCCTAAGAGTATAGAATCTAACTCTAGCAAGGGGTTTAGTAAATATATCAGCCAACTGATTGTTTGTATCAATAAACTCAATTGAGCAATTACCCTTTTGAATGTGATCTTTGAGAAAGTGATGTCTGATCTCTATATGTTTTGTCCTTGAGTGCATTATTGGATTCTTTGATAGGTTGATAACACTTGTGTTGTCACATAGAAAAGGAATTTCTTTCAATTCAACACCAAAGTCTTGTATTTGTTGCTTTAGCCATAAGCTTTGAGCACAATAAGTCCCAGCTGCAATGTACTCTGCCTCAGCTGTTGATAGAGCAACACAAGATTTTTTCTTGTAGTGCCATGGGATCAATGAACTTTCCAACAAATGGCATGTTCCACTTGTGCTTTTCCTATCGAATTTGCAACCTGAAAAATCAGAATTTGAGTAACTTATTAAATTCAGTAATGCATCTTTGGGATACCATAAACCAACTTTTAGAGTTGATGTAAGGTATTTAATATGATTCTCTTGACTGCTGTGTGGTGTGATTCATTTGGATTAGCTTGATATCTTGCACATAAGCACACACTCCACATAATATCTAGACGGCTTGCAGTTAAGTACAATAGTGATCCAATTATTCCTCTGTATTTTGACTCATCAACCTTCTTGCCTTTTTCATCTGAATCAAGGCAAGTTGTGGTTGCCATAGGAGTTGCAACATCCTTGCTTTTCTCCATGTCAAATTTCTTGATCAATTCATTGTAGTACATTGTTTGACTAAGAAATGTTCCATTCTTCATTTGTTTCACTTGAAGTCCAAGAAAGAATGTTAATTCTAACATCATTGACATTTCAAATTCATTCTGCATAGAGATTAGGAATTTCTTGCATAAGGAATTGTTAGTTGAACCAAAAACAATATCATCAACATATAGTTGAACAAGTAATATGTCATTGGCAGATTTCTTGATGAATAATGTTTTATCCACTTGTCCTCTTATGAAGGATTGGCTAAGTAGAAAGTTGCTCAATCTTTCATACCAGGACCTAGGAGCTTGCTTTAAGCCATAGAGAGTTTTCTTTAGTTTGAAAACATGATTTGGATGTTTAAAATCAACAAAACTAGGAGGTTGATCAACATAGATTTCCTCCTCTATATAACCATTAAGAAAGGCACTCTTTACATCCATTTGGAATAATTTGAAATCCATCAAACATACAAATGCAAGCAACAATCTAATGGCTTCCAACCTTGTTATTGGAGCATAAGTTTCTTCATAGTCAATGCCTTCCTCTTGGTTGTAACCCTTTGCAACCAATCTAGCTTTATTTCTGACTATGATGCCACTTTCATCAAGTTTGTTTCTGAAAACCTACTTGGTGCCTATTGGCTTATGAGAAGGAGGTTTAGGAACAAGTTCCCATACTTCATTTCTCTTGAACTGATTAAGTTCATCATGCATAACAAGCATCCAATGTTCATCGAGTAATGCTTGATCAATATTCTTAGGTTTAATTTGACAAACAAAAACATATCGCAACATAAATTCCTGAGAGAAGATCTAGTAGATACACTTTTAGTTACTTCACCAATTATGTTGTCAAGGGAGAGATCTGTTGTTATTCTCTAGTCCTTAGGCCTTTGAGTAGGTGTTGAAGGATCAATTTCTTCATTTGATTCATCCTTTTTCTTCTCATTTGATTCATTGATTTGACATAATCTTCTATTGATCCTGCATCATTATCACAGTTCTTTTCCTCTTTTGAGGAGTTAGATTCATCACAAATAACATGTACAAATTCTTCCATGCACAAGGTTCTTTTATTAAAAACTTTATATGCTTTACTTTGTAATGAATATCCGAGAAAGATAGCTTCATCATCCTTTGCATCAAATTTTCCAAGAGACTTATTTCCATTGTTTAAAACAAAACATTTACAACCAAAATCTCTAAGGTGTGAAATGTTTGGTTTTCTACCTTTGTATAGTTCATAAGGAGTTTTCTTTAAAATGGGTCTTATGAGTAATCTATTTAAAGTGTAACAAACAGTGCTAACTACATAAGCTCAAAAATGTTTTGGCAAATTTGTTTCTTTAAAAAGTGTTTTTGCACCTTCTTCAAGTGACCTATTTTTCCTCTCCACGACACTATTTTGTTGAGGTGTTCTTGGAGTTGAAAAATTGTGGTTAATTCCATTTTCTTCACAGAACTTTTCAAAATGCTCATTTTGGAATTCACCACCATGGTCACTTCTTATTGAGATAATTTTGCACCTTTTTTCATTTTGAACAAGCTTGCCTAATTTTCTGAAGGCATTAAAAGCATCACTGTTGGATTTCAAAAACAAAGTCCATGTGAATCTTAAGTAGTCATCAACTGTTACAGGCCCATAGTAATTGCCACCTAAGCTCATAGTTCTTGAAGGACCAAACAAATCCATGTGTAGCAATTCAAGAGGTCTTGAGGTGGAAACAAAGTTTTTGTTTTGAAAATAGATCATTGTTTGTTTCCCCTTTGGACAAGCATCACAAAGTTTGTCCTTTCAAACTTAACTTTAGGTAAACCAATAACCAAGTCTTTTCTAATGAGCTTGTTCATGTGATGCATGTTCATGTGACTAGCTCTTCTATGCCAGAACCATGATTCATCAATCATACTTACTAGGTAGTTTATATTATGAATGAATGCATGTTCTATAACAAGAAAGTAGATGTTTCCCTTTCTTTTTCTTACATGAATAACCTCACCAGATTGACCATCACATATTAAGCAACAATTATTATTAAATGATACCTTTAATCCTTTATCACACAATTGACTTATACTCAGAAGATTGTGCTTTAGGCCTTCCACATAAAGTATATTTTTTATTTTGGTTTTAAAGTTGTCACCGATATTGCCTTCTCCTATTATTTTTCCTTTATTGTTGTCTCCATAGGTGACAAATCTTCCATCCTTTAAAGTCAGATTTGTAAGCATGAACTTGTCACCAGTCATGTGTCTAGATCATTCACTATCTAAGTACCATAATGATGCTTTAGCTCTAAGACACACTTGCAACAATCAAATCAAGTAGCAAAGAAAGGTACCCAATTAAGGTTGGGTCCATAAGGGTTAGCTATTTTTCTCTTTTTCTTAGGAACCCATATGCAGTCTCCATTAGGCATATAGTGAAAACAATGAATATACTGCAAATAAACCAAGAGGGGGGGGGGTGAATTGGTTCAAAACTAATATTCAAAATTTTTCTAAAACAAATTGCGGAATTAAACTCTTGGATCGTATCACTTATTCACCTTTTGGAAATCCAGAAATCCTTCTTCAACCAAGATTAAACCTTGATATACATGTAATGACAGAAATTGTTTCTTTGAAGATAATATTTGATTTCACAAAGATAGGTAATGAAATATACAGAATTCTAAACAAGAGAAAAAGCAATTTATATTGGTTCACCTCTCAACCATGGAGGCTACATCCAGTTACTTCCAACCAACACTAGGTTAGAGTTTTCACTAAATCAAAGAATCTTTACAAGCAATTTTACAATGATCACCTTTATCCACACTAGATAAAGAAATAGAAATCTAAACCCTATAGACCTCAAATGATCAAGACCCAGAGAACCCTACTCTGTTCTTACCTCTAGAGAACCCTACTCTAGAAAATCACTTTAAAGAATCAAAGATATATCAACAAAATTTTTAATACACCGAAAATTTCTAAAGAAATATTCAAGAGATACAACCTGTGATCCTTCAAATGAATGAATGAATGAATGAATGATGTTACCAATCAATTAGGTTGAATGCAAATCAAAGCTCAGAATAAGAACACTTGAAATCTCTTCTTTTCTTTAACAACTCATCTCAAAGATTTTACTCCCTTGATCTCATGAGACTTTTCACTCTTAGAACAAATCAGTATTTTTGGCTCTTGACACAGCTTTCTAACCTTTTATTTTATGATTCACACAAAAATTCAATGTTCTTTAGAACAATTCGCTCTAAGTCTATTTATAAAGACAAGATAAGCAAAGCTGTTATAAAACTGATTTAACTGACAATAATTGATTAAAACGACAAGGTAATCGATTATTTTATCATAAGTAATCAATTAAATTATCACATAATCGATTAATATGTTCTTGAGCTTCCTGGAAATGTTTCTATGAACAGGATAATCGATTAAATCGATACTTAATTGATTAAAGTAGTCTAAGCATTTTTGAAGCATGAAGAAATAATCGATTACATAAGACTGTTAATAGATTAAACCAGTAAAGCTCACACATGGAAGACACGAACCCGGCCTGTGTAATCGATTATTGAAAAAATGGTAATCAATTATTTTAGTAAGGCACCATGACAAACAAGTTAAGATAATCGATTACATAATAGAATAATCGATTATTCCAGTCATGCATGTTTTTCAAATATAACCATGTAATCGATTACAAGTAGCTGGTAATCAATTAAAATGTTCTTCAAGGCTTTTCCAGAAATAGTATGAATGTATTTAATCGATTAAACTACTTGTGTAATCGATTAAAACAGTAAGTTTTCATTTTTTAAAAACTTAGCCATGAGAACTTATCTTCTTATGAAATCATTGGAGTGCTTTGAGATTTTAATCAAAAACTATGTATGCATGATAATGAAAATGCAAATGCAAATGAAAGATCACAAGGCAAACCACTTGAACCACTTAGACAAATTACAAATGTCTTCAAATGATTGGGCATGTAAAAAGCTAAAACTTCAAGCCTTCATCCTTGCTTCAATCTTCTTGCAGCTTTCCTTAGAATAAAAAATCTTCTTCTCAGGATCAACACATAGAACCTTCTAGCATAACACTTATGAGATGTGTCACCTTCCTTCATGCAATAATGACATATAACAGATTTTGATCTTCTTTCAAAATGAGTCTTTTTAGTATGCTTTATTTTTTAAAGTCTTTTTCTATTCATCTGTTTTGGAGGTACAAACTTGGTGTTTTCAAAAGGTTTTGTTTGATATTTGTAACCCAATCCAGATGTATCTCTAGCATACTTTTGCCACTTAACATTTGATTCAAGCTTCATTTTCCCAATAAAGCTTTTTTTAGGAGATATACCAAGTATGAGTTTTCAGTTTGTAAAGTCATGCATTTGTCAAGTTGGCTCTTTTTGAATTCATCAAACTCTTTTTGCAAAGCTTTGTTTTCATTTACTTTTGAAGAGGAAGAAGCACACACAGACCCATTAGCTTTGTAGCTTGAAACAAGTTTCTCATTCTCTTCTTTCAAGTTACTAAGTTCAACTTGCATTGAAGCAAGTTTAGTGGTATGTCATCTAACGTTACCTTTTAGCTTATTATTGGAGATTGCAAGTTTTTGAGCCTCCTCATGCAATTCATAGAATGCATAAACAAGTTGATCAAGTTTAGGATTTACTTTTGATTCAGCACTTGAGTCATCTTTATCAATGGTTGAAGTTAGGCAGACATTTACTTCTTCATTTTCACTTGATGATTCAGAAGTTGTTAAAGCATCTTATTCCCATGCAATGTACGCTTTCTTTGACTTTCCATCTTTCTTTGCTTTCTTTTCACCTAATTGCTTCTTCAAATATATAGGACATTCAGACTTGATGTGGCCTTGTTTACCACATTCAAAGCAGTTGTAGTTGGTGGTGTTGTTGTTGTCACTCTTTTTGTTGAACTTGGTGAACTTTCTATTCTTATTTTTCTTTATGAATTTGCTAAACCTTTTGACTATTAGGTTTAGATTCTCACCACCTTCATCTCCACTTGAGTCATCATTTTCTCAACATTTGAGGACGTAGCTTTCAAGGCAATACTCTTCTGTTTTTTGTTTGCATCTTTTGCATATGTTAGTTGAGACATTTCTAACTCATACTCAAGTAATTTACCAAATAGTGCAGCCATAGACACCTTTGATAGATATTTAGATTCCTTGATTGATATCACCTTTGGTTGTCACGGTCAAGCATTTCCAAATCTTAATGTTTAGTTCCTCAGCATCAAATGTTTTTCCAAGACCAAGAAGATGATTAACGATGTGTGTGAATCTGGTTTGGAGTTGAGATGTAACGACCACTCTCGATTCACTTTTATTACGTATTTATTTTATTTGCTAAAAAAATTTTTCGAAAATCATAAAGGATATATGGTTAAACGAATCATGGTGGATTTTTAAAACCATTTTTAGAATTACAGGTTCACATGAAAATTCCATTGGTTTTTTAAAAACAAGTTTAGAAAATATAAGTGCTTTACGCGTTATTTAGATTAGCTAGTCGTAACGTCCATACATACCATACTGTTCATCAATTATTACATAGCCAGAGTTCCATATATAAACAGTCCATGATACATCACAAGTACAGATCATCCAAAAGTAGACAAACAGTACACAATCTTCCTTCTTCCTACATGGCATCTTTATCACTGCTTTTCTGCTCGCCCAAATGAATTGGGGTCATCACAGGTGTCAAATCACAGACACAAAATGGGGTCAGTCTTGATAAACAAAATTTAAATATCAGTAGACCAAATCATGAATCAATTTAAATATTGACAGACCAAATAAATATACGTAAACCATTATAAAGTATAAATAAGTCATGGTCACCTATAGAACTATCATGAAATGCATGTTCATCTTATTATATGATGCATGACTGAGATCTCAGCTTCACAACATAATGGTGGCCACTGTCAGATAACCCCACCTTCACCTTAGTGGAAACAAACCTATCCATCCCGTCAGGGTAGCCCAGTGTCGCGCAGGAGCCTCACTCCCATCCATGTGATCATCATGGTGGTGTGGTTCCCCACTGTCTCAACTACCCCCAAGTTAAAAACACGTATGGAGCTCAGTTAGTTATCTGACACATACACCTCTTTCGAGGATCACCTCTTACACCTCTTACGAGGATCGTCTCATACACCTCTTTCGAGGATCGTCCCATGCACATGAAGATGCATGAATGATTCATTTTTCATCTTTTTTTTTTTTTTTTGATTCTTTCTTTTTCTTCTCATCATTTTCATCTCAAATTCACATCATCACATGATACACTTTTCAACTCATTTTCATCATCTTGAATCATGTAAGGATACTCTTTTCATCTCTTTTCCTCACATCAACATCATCACATGTTTCTCAAATCAACATCATCACATGATTCTCAAATCAACATCATCACATAATTCTCAAATCAACATCATCACATGATCACCTCTTAAATCACATCTCATCATCTTAATTTGTTCAACATCACATATAATTTTATGGATTTGTGCCATGCTTATAAATTATTTTCCAAGTCACATAAAATAACCAGTATGAATATGCTTGTTGTTCGTCAACCCAACATATATTACAGTCACTTCACATAATACAGCTTATATTCACAAGCGTCGTACAATAATTTAGTTACAGCAACAGCATTCCTACCGCATAAATTAATTACGTCAATTAGCTTACTACTTCCTTTAACAGCATACAGATCCATTTATCAACAGCGTACAGATTTATTTGACAACGACATACAGATTCATTATTTAACAGCGTACAGCATACAGATTTATCCAACATACAGTTTTAGTAATTTACAGCATACAAACTTATTATTCAACAGCGTACAGCTTATACAATTCAATTATCATACATATTTTAATTACCATACAGATTTTACAGCAGCTAAAATACAGCAACGGTATGCATGAAATTTTAAATAAAATAACAGCATACGACTATATTATCTTACAGAAATTAATATATTTATCCTACAATGCTTTTTAATTGTAGAATCTCCCAATAGTTTATCATACAACAATCATTAAAATATACAGCAGTCATTTAAAATATAGTACAGCCATAGTTATAAATAATTTAAGTTCACTTAGGATTTCCATCATGACATGATAACTTATAATTCTCTTAGCTTTATTTCAAGTGTAACTATCCTAATCTATTATTTAACCAATATTATTTTGAACAATAGAAACTAAGTGTTAACTTAATTACGGGTTTGAACCATTACTATTATATGTAGAGTTTTTATTTCTAAACTTTAGAGAAAAGTGTTATTATCTATAAGATCAAATAGACTTTCCCTAATCATTTCCTAACATATCTTGTTCCTTCAATAACAAAATACATGGTTAGAGAAATAATCATCACCAGATAAACCTAATTAAGAATCATCTATACTATCAAAATCAACTATCAAAACAATACAAGTTCCAAAAAGTTAAGCACTTAGCTTGATTATGGTTACTTTATTCATTTCAATCACTTTCCTAATAACACTTGATCCTCTTAATCTTTTTTTTTTTTTTCCTCTTACTAATTTTACTTAATGCTAATTAAATTCAAATAGTTAGCTAGTTCAAAGTAGAGATTTCATTGAAATAAACTAATATTTAAACTCTATTTAGCAAGACTACCCCATACCTTAAGTGTTGATTGAAAATGAACAAGCTTGGCTTCCTTAATCCTAGCTTCACGTGGCCTTGTGAACTTTGTTGAGATGTGTTTGGCTTAGGAAAGATGAAAGTAAAAGCAAAGGATGGAGTGTGATAGGTACAGTTAAGGCTTGGTATTTTTAATTCAATGAAACTAAAAACAAAAGGCAAGTGAGGTGATGTTGAAGGGCTGCACGGTTTTGTGCCTTGGCTGACCCAAAAGTTTGCTTTCTTCATTTCCTTATATATAGCAAAGTCAAGGCAAGCTTTGTTTCTATTGGTTGATAGCTTAAACCCTTTGGTCCACACAATTTCCTTCTTTCTTCAATGATTTGCACGGATGGAATGGCTAGGATAAGTCCAAAGAGATTTTTCTTCTTGCATTAATAAAAGATGCCTTGCATTTATGGCTTGATTCCTTTGGTCCCCAATCATTCTTTTGCCTTACCACATGCTTTCTTCTAATTGGCTATCCCTTATTTCACTTGAATTGGCCCCTTCATTCTTGTTTTCTCTACGTGAGCTATCATTCAAGGCTGCTGTATTATTTTTTTTCTTCCTTGACCGTGGCAAGCTACCTAGGTGCTACATAATGCTTTCTTTTATTTTCTTCTCACCGTGGCTAACATCTTTTAGTGCCATAAACCTTTTCTTTTCTTCCAAATTGATTAACTTGGTTTCTAGTTAGTTTATTTGCACATGGACTTATTAATAATTCCATCCTTCCCATCCATTTTTGATCACACGGCTTGGTTTGCTTCAAAACCAATACTACCTTTGTTTTCTTTAACATAGTAAAATCATATTTTCTTGTGAGTTTAATTTTAGAAAATTACTAATCCATCTTAGTAAATAGGTTTACTTAACCTATAATTACAAGAAAACTCCTAATGTTCTGTTCATCACTCTTATACAATTTTCTAATAATTAGAATTGCTTAAATTGAATTTTATTTCAAAAAGTGTATTAAATTCTAAAAATCTCACTAGATAGTGAATTATAATTTTCTACTTGTCCCAAAATATTTCCTTAAATCCATATTTAATATTGGGGTGTTACATGAGAGATGTCTTTAGTTGTGTTCATCTTGAACATCTCATACTCATGAATCAAGGCATGTTTCCTTGATCTTCTAACTTCATTTGTTCCTTCATGAGTAATTTCTAGCATTTCCCATATCTCCTTAGCATTCTTGCACCTAGTAGTCCTAAAAAATTAATCAAACGATAATGCAGAGGTCATCATATTCTTTGCTTTGAAATCGTATTGAACTACCCTCTTTTCTATGTCTGTTATTTCATCCTATTCTTTGGGAATCATTCCATTATCAATAGTTTTGGTTGGAATCAAAGGACCTTTTTCTATTGCATTCCAAGCACAAGGTCATTTGATAGAACGAAAATCTACATTTTGTTTTTCCAAAAACTGAAGTGTTCTCCCTCAAACATTAGAGGACGATTGAGAAAGGCACCCTCATTGAAGGTAATTTGTGTGGTATTCATTTTCTTTGAAAAAAAGATAGTGATCTTGAGTAACACACAAGAACCTACTCTTGATACCAATTGAAAATAGTATGAATAACACACAAGAACCAAGAGAGGGGGTGAATTGGTTCTTACCCAATTAAAAATTTTTAAATAATCAGAGTTAAAAAGATTGTATCACAAAATAGTTCAAGAAAGCTTTCAACCAATCAAACACCAATCCTTAAAGAATGCAACTAAAAGCGTTTTTTGTTGATTGTGAAATGCTACACCAACGAACGACAAGTTATAACCACAAGAAAAGATAAAGACGAAGTAGTCAATACAAAGATTTATACTGGTTCACTTCTCAACCTAGAGAAGCTACATCCAATTCTTCTAACCAACAAGTTAGAGTTCCACTAATAGCAATTTGTTTCTTACAAGCTCTTACAACCACTCTCAATCACACCTAGATCAAGAATGAGACATCTCAACCACATAGATTCCATTTACATGTAATGTTATGAGGGTTTATGCATTGGAAAATGTCTATACTCTGAGAACTAAGAAAGAACATCTAGACAATCCATATCTAGGGATAAAATGAAATTGTTTAGCCTTAAATATACATATCTACTCTTAATGCAAATTATTTGATGTAGCCTGAGGGATTAAGAGTGAACTTAGGTAATTTAGGCTCTTTCATATGAGGGATCATGGTTAGAGTAAATTAGAGGATGAAGGTGATATGTAAAATAATGTTAAATAGTGAAAAATCCTTAACATTGCATCAAAAGTAGTTTTGGTAGGCTGAACACCCAACATATGCATCAATCGTTAATTCACCTCTTCAAGTGTTTGTGTTTTCTTTCTCTTGCTCTTAATCTATTTCGCAATTCATTTTATTCTGAATTTATATTTGCATACATTATCACTTGAAAACCTCAAATTATCCTATTAATTGCTTACAATTAGATGTATACAAATTATGAGTATAATCAAAGTCCTTGTGGACTCGACACTCGGTCTTACAATTTATTTACTACTTGGACGAATTTGGTGCACTTGTCAAACAAGTTAACAATAGTTAACCTCCTTGGTTGGTTCCTCGATGCATTTTGATGTTTGATGGCCCCCTCCACATTCTTCACACATGAACGCTTATAGGGGTTTCTTTGAGATGACTCCTTGGAGTTGTTGTAGGATTTGTTGGATTGCCTTAGTTGTTGCTTCTATTTACAATTGAATATTTTGTTGAAGAGCAAACAGGTTATCTTGAGCATTAAGTTCATGGATACCTTTTTGAGGATTTGATCAATTTATTTCTACGGTTCTCTCACTAGCTTCCAAATCTTCAATTATGGTCTTCACTTGAGTGGTGGTTTTATTAAGGTAGTTTCCTTCGATTGGTGCATTGATCATCCTCTTACAATCATTGGTGATTCCTTTCATGAACATTAAAATTTGCATGAATTGGTTGTTGAAAACATTATGAATAGCACACAAGAACCAAGAGGGGGGGGGTGAATTTGTTGTTCTTGGCCAATTAAAAATTCTTAAACAATCAGAGTTAAAAAGACGTATCACAAAATAGTTCAAGAAAGCTTTCAACCAATCATGTTGGATATAGGGGGAGCAACAAGAAGATGAAGCTTGTGCCTTAGAAGAAAGTTTTGAGCTTTTCACATGCCTTGAAGATTGTAATTTAAATTAAGTGCATGAGTGGCCAATCTTTTGATCCTTGCATTGCATACATATAAATCATCAACATGCTTACATGTTTCTCATTAAAATATCAAAGCTATTCATGTTCTAAAAGAAATCAATAAGTCATGGTTAAAATATTTTTTGGATAAATGTGTTCTTACTGCTTTAATCAATTACACCATCGGTTTAATCGATTACACAAGGTGAAAGATCTTTTTAAACATTTCATCTTTTTTTAAGAGTACTACCTGGTGCCAGGTTACGTTGAGTTCATATACAACTTGTCACAATACTGTTGCAAAGTGACAGCCGGGTTCATAACAGCCGAGTTCATATACAACTTGTGTTAAATGTTGAAAGGTGACAACCGAGCTCATATATCATTTTCCGGGTTCCTAATCCATGTAAACACACTGATATTAATGGTGGAAATGGAAGGGATGTTGGGTTCCTATCATCCGGGTTCCTGATTTGCTGGTATAAATGGTGGTAGTAGAAGGGAGGCCGGACTCCAAGTATCTGCTGGGTTCTAACAAGCCTATTGATTTCCCGGATTCGTATTAAAAAGTCGGGGTCCTCGAGTTTGTATACTACTGGTCGAGTTCTCACTATAATCAATTACCATCTTCAGTAATCGATTACACAGGCCGAGCTCGTATTGTTCGTGTTTTGAGCTTTACTGGTTTAATCGATTACCAGTCTTATGTAATCGATTATTTCTTCTTGCTTTATATATACTAAGACTTCTTTAATCGATTACGTATTGGTTTAATCGATTATTTTGCTCGTTGTTAAACCCAGAATGAAGCTATGAACACTTTAATCGATTAAGTGACAATTTAATTGATTACATAAGCCATTTTAATCGATTATTTGGCACGTGTAATCGATTACAGTCAGTTACAAAAAACTGTTATAATTAGAATGGAGGCTTGTCTGTTTTAATAACTTGAAAACTTCGATTTTCTAAATATACACAAGCCTTCCTAAAGTTACAAAGTGATTTTCTGAGCTAACTAAGTTCTTGTCCCACTCTTTAATCTTCATAGGTATTGAATGATTTCTTAGGCAAGAGTTTTTCAAAGTAGTTTTGGAGAGCATGTGCTGAAATCCTTTTCTACAAAACAATTCTGATTGGTAAACTACATGCATTCATATTCATTGGATCATCAGGTTGTTTCTCTCCATAATCTTTGATTGTAAATTCGTGTTTTGTATTTTGGTTATTTGGAGCTATTGTAAAGTGTTCTTTAAAGCTTGTGCTAGAGTAGGGTTCTCTAGGGAAGAACAGAGTAGTGTTCTCTAGTTCTTGATCACTAGAATTCTAATAGGGTTTTAGATTTCTATTCTTTATCTAGGTTTAATAAAGGGTGATTCTTGTAACGCTTGTAAGAATTGAAATTTATAATAGTGGAACTCTAATCTAGTGTTGATTAGAAGAAACTGGATGTAGCTTCTCTTGAGAAGTGAACCAGTATAAATTCTTGTGTTGATATTCTATTCCTTAATCTCTACTAGTTATCTTGTTCATTTGTTCTTGGTGTTATTATCATTACTCAACAAGTTCTATTTTAAACAATTGATTTCTTGAATTGAATCATTTTTTGGTTTCAAAGTGATTAAGATCCTTAACTCTGATTTTAAAAGAATTTTTTAAAAGGTCAATGTTTAACCAATTCACCCCCCCTCTTGGTGATTGTGGGTATTCCTATTGTTTTCAAGTGGTATCAAGAGCAGGTTCTTGAGTGTTATTCAAGATCACTATCTTTCTTTAAAAAGAAAATGAATACCACACAAATTACCTTCAAGGAAGGTGCCTCCCTCAATCGTCCTCCGATGTTTGAAGGAGAGCACTTCAGTTTTTGGAAAAATAGAATGCAAATATTCATTCAATCAAATGACCCAGGTGCTTGGAATGCAATAGAAAAAAGGTCCCTTGATTCCTATAAAAACTGTTGGTAATGATATGATTCCCAAAGAATGGGATGAAATGACAGATGCTGAAAATAGAGTTGTCCAATATGATTTTAAAGCTAAGAATATGATTACTTCTGCACTTTCCTCTAATGAATTCTTTAGAACTGTTAGGTGCAAAAGTGCAAAGGAGATATGGGAGATGCTGGAGATAACTCATGAAGGTACACATGAAGTAAGAAGATCAAGAAAGCATGCCTTAATCCATGAGTATGAAATGTTCAAGATGAACTCCATAGAAAACATATCTCAGCTTCAAACAAGATTCACTCACATAGTAAATCATCTTCTTGGTCTTGGAAAGATCTTTGATGCTGAAGAGTTGAACATCAAAATCTTGAAGTGTCTCACAAGACCATGGCAACCAAAGGTGACAGCAATCAAAGAATCAAAAGATCTATCCAAAATGTCCATGGCTGCACTTTTTGGTAAGCTTCTTGAGTATGAACTTGGAATGTCACAACTAACCAATGCAGAAGATGCAGATAAGAAACATAAGAGCATAGCCTTGAAAGCTGCATCCTCAAAGGTTGAAAAGGTGGAAGACTCAAGTGAAGAAGATGAAGAGGACAACATGAATCTAATTGTCAAAAAATTCAGCAAGTTCTTGATAAGAAACAAGAACAGAAAGTTCACAAAGAACAACAACAACAAAAACAAAAAGAGTGACAACAACTTCACTTGCTTTGAATGTCGTAAGCCTGGCCACATTAAATCTGAATGCTCTATCTTTTTGAAAAAGCAACAAGGTGAAAACAAGATAAAGAAGGAAGGAAAGCCTAAGAGAGCCTATATAGCTTGGGAAGACAATGAGTCAACAACTTCTGAATCATCATCTGAAAATGAAGAAGCAAATGTGTGTTTCACTTCCACAATTAATGAAGATGATGAATCCTCAAGTGCAGAACTGAGGTAAATTCTAAATTTGATCAAGTTGTTGATTCTTTTTAAGAAATGCATGAAGAGGCTCAATAGCTTGCAAAATCCAATAATAGGCTAAAAGGAAATCTTAGATGGCATGTAACAAAAATTGCAGAATTGCAAACTGAAATTTGTAACTTGACAGAAGAAAATGAAAAACTTGTTTCAAGCTACAAAATGAATGGATGTGTATGTGCTTCTTCTTCATCTAATGTTGACAAATATAATGCTTAGCAAAAAGAGTTTGATGAGTTCAAAAAAAGTCAAGGTGAAAAACATATGGTAGTACTTTCAGAAAACAATTACTTGGTTGATCTCTTGAAAAAGCTTTATACAGGAAAATGCAATTTGGCTGAAATGCTAAGTGTGCAAAAATATGCTGGAGATACTTCTGAATTGGGTTACAAACATGGATCAAAACCTTATGAAAAAACCAAGTTTGTGCCTCCAAAACAGAAATATCAAAAAGTTGTTTCAAGACCAAGGTTTAATCATATGACTTAATTTGAAAGAGCATAAAAAATATTAACTTGTAATTGTTGTATGAAGAAAGGTCACACATCTAATAGATGCTATGCTAAGAGATTCTATGTGCCAAATGGAAAATGCATTTGGGTGCCAAAGAAAAAGAAAATAGCTAACCCCTATGGACCCAACTTCAATTGGGTACCTTCTTTTGTAAATTGATTTGAATTTTGCAGGTACGTCTAAGAGCAAGATCATCATTATGGTATCTTAACAGTGGATGCTCTAGACATATCACAACATAAATTTCGGAGAGAATATCTAGTGGATACTCCCTTATTTACTTCACCAATTATGTTGTCAAGGGAGAGATCTCTTGTAGTTCTCCAGCCTTTTGGCCTTTGAGTTGGAGTTGAAGGATCAATTTCTTCATTTGTTTCATCCTTTCTCCTCTCATTAGTTTCATTGGTTGAGACATTTTCTTCCAATTGTCCTGCATCATTTTCATAACTCTTTTCCTCTTTTGAGGATTTAGTTTCATCACATATTACATGTACAGATTATTCCATGCATAAGGTTCTTTTGTTGAAAACTCTATAAGCTTTAATTTGCATTGAATATCCAAGGAAGATTGTTTCATCAGCTTTTGCATCAAATTTGCCAAGAAATTCCTTTGTTTAAAACAAAACATTTACAGCCAAACACTCTAAGGTGTGAAATGTTTGGTTTTCTTCCTTTATAAAGTTCATAAGGAGTTTTCTTTAAGATAAGCCTTATGAGCAATCTATTTAAGGTTTAGCAAACAGTGCTCATTGCATCAGCCCAAAAATGTTTTGGTAAATTATTTTCATTAAGAAGAATTTTTGCACCTTCTTCAAGTAATCTATTTTTCCTCTCCACAACATCATTCTGTTGAGGTGTTCTTGGAGCTGAAAAATTTGGTTTATTCCATCTTCACAGAAATTTTCAAAATGTTCAGTTTGGAATTCGGCACCATGATCACTTCTTATTGAAACAATCTTGCAGCCCTTTTCATTTTGTAAAAGCTTGGCTAATTTTCTGGAAGCATTAAAAGCATCACTCTTGGATTTCAAGAACAAAGTCCATGTAAATCTTGAGTAATTATCAACAATGACAAGTCCATAGTAATTGCCACCTAAACTCATAGTTCTTGAAGGGCTAAACAAATCCATGTGAAACAATTCAAGAGTCTTGAGGTGGAAACAATGTTTTTGTTTTGAAAAGAGATTTTTGTTTGTTTCCCCTTTTGACATGCATCACAAAGTTTTTCCTTTTCAAACTTGAGTTTAGGCAATCCAATTACCAAGTCCTTCCTTATGAGCTTGTTCATATGTTGCATGTTGATGTGACTTGCTCGTTTATGCCAAAGCCATGATTTATCAATTTTACTCACTAAATAGTTTATGTTATGAATGAATGCATGCTCTATTACAAGCAAGTAAATGTTTCCTTTTCTTTTTTCAACATGTATTACCTCACTAGTTTTGCCATCACATATCAAGCAACAATTATTGTTAAAGGATACCATTAATCTTTTGTCACAAAGCTAGCTTATGCTCAGAAGATTATGCTTTAGATCTTCAACGTAAAACAAATTTCTAATTTTGGTTTTGAACCTGTCACCAATGTTGCCTTCTCCAATTATTTTTCCTTTGTTATTGTCTCCATAGGTGACAAATCCTCCTTCCTTTAATATCAGATTTATGAGCATGGATTTACCACTTGTCATGTGTCTAGAGCATCCATTATCCAAGTACCATAGTGAAGCTTTAGCTCTTAGACACATCTGCAACAATCAAATCAAGTCGCAAAGAAAGATACCCAATTAAGGCTAGGTCCATAGGGGTTAGCTATTTTTCTATTTTTCTTAGGAACGTATATGCATTCTCCATTAGGCACATGGAACCTTCTAACATAACACTTGTGTGATGTGTGACCTTTCTTCATGCAGTAATGACATGTTACAGATTTTGATCCTTTTTCAAAATAAGTCATTTTAGTATGCTTTGTTTTTGAAAAGGTTTTGATTGATAGTTGTAACCCAATCCAGATTTATCACTAGCATACTTTTGCAAACTTAACATTTGGTTTAAACTACATTTCTCTCGATAGAGCTTTTTCAAGAGATCTACCAAGTAGGAGTTTTCTGTTTGTAAAGTCATAGATTTATCAAGATGGCTCTTTTTGAAATCATCAAATTCTTTTTGTAAAACTTTTTTTTTATCTACATTTGAAGAAGAGGATGCACACACACAACCATTTGCTTTGTAGCTTGAAACAAGTTTTTCATTTTCTTCTTTCAAGTTGCAAAGTTCAGCTTGCATTGAATCTAGCTTAGTGGTATGCCATCTAAGGTTACCTTTGAGTTTGTTGTTGGAGATAGCAAGTTTTTGAGCCTCTTCATGCATTTCATTAAAATCATAAAATAATTGATCAAATTCAGGATTTACTTCTGATTCAACACTTAAGTCTTCTTCATCAATTGTTGATGTTAGACAAACATTGGCTTATTCATTCTCACTAAAAAATTCAGAAGTTGTTGATGCACTTTCTTCCCAAGCTATGTAGGCTCTTTTGGGTTTCCCTTCTTTCTTTCCTTTCTTTTCTCCTAATTGCTTCTTTAAGAAGATTGGACATTCAAATTTGATGTGGCCTTGCTTTCCACACTCAAAGCAGTTGAAGTTGTTGTTGTCATTCCTTTTGTTGAACTTTGTGAACTTTCTATTCTTGTTTTTCTGCATGAACTTGCCAAATATTTTGACAATTAGGTTCAGATTTTTGTCACCTTCACCTTCACTTGAATCATCATCTTTCTCAACTTTTGAGGATGCAGCTTTCAAGGCAATGTTGTTTTGTTTCTTGTCTGCATCTGCTGCATTTGTTAGTTGAGACATTTTTATTTCATACTCAAGTAACTTACCAAAAAGTGCAGCCATAGACATATTTGATAGATCTTTAGATTCTTTAATTATTGTCACTTTTGATTACCAATGTCTTATTATGCATTTCAAAATCTTGATGTTGAGTTCCTCTACATCAAATATTTTGCCAAGACCAAGTAGATGATTGACGATGTGTGTGAATTCGGTTTGGAGTTGAGAGATGTTTTCTACTGGGTTCATCTTGAACATTTCGTACTCATGGATCAAGGCATGTTTTCTAGATCTTATAACTTCATCAGTTCCTTCATGAGTGATCTCCAGCATTTCCCACATCTCTTTTGCACTCTTGCACCTAACTATTCTAAAAAACTCATCAGAGGACAAGGTAGAGGTTATCATGTGTTTTGCTTTAAAATCATATTGAACTACCCTATTTTCTATGCCAGTCATTTCATCCCATTCTTTGGAATCTTTTCATTATCAACAGTTTTGGTAAGTGTCAAAGGACCTTTTTCAATTGCATTCCATGCACTGGGGTCATTTGATTGAATGAAAATCTGCATTCTATTTTTTCAAAAGCTGAAGTGTTCTCCCTCAAACATTGGCTGACGGTTAAGGGAGGCACTCTCCTTGAAGGTAATTCGTGTGATATTCATTTTCTTTTAAAGAAAGTAGTGATCTTGAGTAACACACAAGAACCTTCTCTAATACCAATTGAAAAAAGTATGAACACACAAGAACCAAAGGGGGGTGAATTGGTTGTTCTTGGTCAAATAAAAATTTCTTAAACAATCAGAGTTAAAAAGGATTGTATCACATAATAGCTCAAAGTATTTTTTCTCTCTTCAGAAAAGTTATGAAATTCGTTGATATTTCATTGTGTTATTTTGTGAAAACAATCAACATCTATTTATTGAAAATCATTTTAACTGTTAGTAATCAATTAAATCACTTATGTAATCAATTAAATCACTTATATAATCAATTAAAGTGATCTTGAGCTTTTTGGAAAAGACTTATGAACAATGTAATCGATTATCACAGGAAGCCTTATTCAAAATCATAGCCAAGTAAGCGATTATCACAGGAAGCCTTATTCAAAATTGTTGTCAAGTAATCGATTACCACCATGCTATAATCGATTATCATAGGAATTCTATTATGTGATTATGAATTGTGTAATCGATTACCACAAACTCGTAATCGATTAAAATATTCTTAGTTCTCAAGTAATAGATTACCACTGACTAGTAATCGATTAAAAATATTTTTCCAAAACCTGAAACATTGAACACTTGGCTTTTTATGGATTCAGGAAAACCTTGTGTTTTAGAAAAGCTTTTTTATGAAAACATGAATGCAAACATGAATGAGTTTTACGCAATGGATCATAGGATGGCTCAGCTTAGGCATACACAATTTACATATGCCATTTAATTGAATTGACATGTAAAATCCTAAACGTTTCATAGTCTAAGAACCTCAGCTTCTTAATCCTCTTTAGTTATCCCTGAATCTACAGAGATAAATCTGCCAACTGTTGCTCCTACGGGATGTGTTTCCCTTCCAGCGGCCCTCTGTCCATGAACTCTAGCAGCACCTGAATTTCGCTGCTCTGATTGTACATCTCGTGGCACTTCACGGAGGATCTGGATTTCCCGGTGGATCTTCAGCTGCACTGGCTCCTCGTAGTGGCCGTATATCACCTTCAGCACGTACATGCGTCCGCTGGTGCGATGGACCACCTTCTACATTGTCCCGCTGCTCTCGATGCGGTTCAGCCTCTCCAACTTTGAGAACGAGATCACTTACTGCATCGACAAGGAAGCAGTCGTCAATTAGGGCAGAGGAAGCAGCACAACTAAGTTGGTGTCCCGCTGAGGCAGCAGCAACGTCAGGTCCTTGTGGCGGCACAGGGGATGTTAGAAACAAAGAGAATTTCAATTTCTCATGTTTTAAAAGGAAATTAAAATTCCACATTTTTAGTTGTTTAAAATTTTGTTTTAAAATTCCAAAAATTTGAATTCTTCATATAAAAAGATCCAAACAATGAATTTTAGATTAAAGAATTTTAAATTCTCTAATAAATTACTTTCCTCAGTTAAAATTCTTTATCTAAACACACTCTTAGGCAATTCATCCCTGGTAACCACTTATAAGCATTTTCGTTGATCTACTTGAGTTGATTCATTTTATCCTCCCATACTCCCATGATCAAATCCCTTATTTGAGTACCACCCCAAAACTTCTTTTTAAGATTGGCATATAAATGTCTTATACAAAATCTATGCTCACTATCTCCCACTATCTCTTAAATACAAGGAACTAGACCCTATCATACATAAGTGCCAATAGTTTAAATGATTTAAAATGTAAAATATAGTATATAGTTAAATTTAATTTTGTATCATACAAATGAATTACCTTTTGTTGTCTGATAAGATTACCCATTTATTTTCTGATGGACTTCCAATATCTTGAAATAGTAATGTCAAGAACCATGACCAAGTTTTTTTAGTTTCTATGTCCACAATTGCAAAAACCAATGGAAAATTTGGATCATTTCCATCTCTACCAACAACCACCAATAACTAGCCTCCATATTGATTCTTAAGATGACACCCATCAATCCTAGTGAAAGGTTTCCATATATGCTGAAAATTCTTTTTGCAACCATAAAAAACTACATACCCCATTGCCCAGAGGCTCCTTGCTATGCAAAGGTAAGGTAAAGTAATATTGTACGCAGTCTTACCCTTGCATATACAAAGAGGCTGTTTTTGGATTTGAACCCATGGCCAACAAATCACCAAGGAACAACTTTACTGTTGTTTAAGGCCTTCACCCTTTTACAACCATCAAAACAAATATAAAAACTCCCAAACCTAAGTGGTACATTTAAAGTAGGTATGTCCATCCTTATGTGGCATGTATTGCCTTTACACTTTTTTTCCAACTCTGCACTATACTGCTATAGCATAGAGTATTGCCGATTTGCATCTCCTCCAATAATTTCCAATGCTAAATTTTTTGCTTTATATGCAGTGGATGAAGTAATGCCAATTGAAAACCTATTCCTAATATCATTAACTATTTCACTATTGGACATTTTACCATTTGACTGTAACCTCTCTAGTAATTTTTTTACTACCCAAGTTGCCTTCGCATTTTTTTTGTTCAAAACTCTTGCACATTGATTAATTGGATGCAATGTCTTAATGCTAAATGTTTCACTTTTCCTACTCTACTGATGTATATCTCATAGCCACAGTTTTGAGAACAATAAACATGGACCTTCCTTTATCATTCCTGGTAAATATTACTTCTTTGCAATTTAATACAGAGTATTCCATTACAACATCTACTAAAGACATGCAAAGTGTTTGGAATGAGCTCCTGGAATCTTCATCCAAGGGTTCTAAGGCTTTTGTGTTGAGTTTAAAGGAAGCTGCAAGAGGAATTGAACCAAGGTTGAAGACTTGATTATGTTTTAGCTTTTTACATGCTCAATCATTTTGAAGGCATTTGTAATTTGTTTAAGTGGTTTAAGTTAAATGCCTTGTGATCTTTCATTAGTATGTGCATTCTCATGATCATGCATACATGGTTTTTAAGTCTTAAAGAAATCAAATGGTTTTACAAAAAGTTAAGTTCTCAAAGGCTAAGTTCTTTAAAAAGCAAATCTTACTACTTTAATCGATTACACAATCAAATTAATTGATTAAAGACATTCAAACTATTCTGGAAAAGCCTTGAAGAAGAGTTTAATCGATTACTGGTTTCTCGTAATCGATTACATAGTGTTTTATGAAAAACCATGCATCACTGGTTTAATCGAAACCTTCTGTAATCGATTATCTTAATTCATTTTTTATGATGCTATTCTTGTTTAATTGATTACTGAAAGGTTTAATCGATTATTGTGTTCACGAAACTATTTTCAGAAAGATGATGAATAGTTTAATCGATTATCTAGGTACTTTAATCGATTACATATGGCAATTTAATCGATTACACTAGCAGATTAATCAATTATTGTCAGTTGATTTTGTTTTATATAAAGCTTGGTGAGTCTTTTTCTTATAAATAGACATTGAGCGATTTACTTTGTACAAGAGTGACTTACCCAAAAGTTTCTGAGCTTTCATAAGTGCCCAAATTACTGTTTTACTCTGAGTTCAAATAACATCTTGTGTGATCAAGATTTTTGAGTTTTTTAGAGAAGATGTTTTAAAGAAAGAAGGTTTTCAAGATGGTGTTTCTGAGCTATTATGCTTTACAACCTGAAAAGTGTGGTAATCTCATTTCATTTCATTCATTCATACATGAAAGATCTCAGGTTGTGTTTATCTTGAACCTATCTTTTTAGAAGTTCTAACATTTTTTGTTGTATTCTGATATACCATTTGTTTCTTTTCAAGCTTGCTAGAGTAGGATTCTCTAGGTTTAGGATTCTAAGTAGGGTTCTCAGTATCTTGTGATTTCTATTCTAATAGGGTTTTAGAATCAGTATCTTTGTCTAGTATTGATAAAGAGGTCACTTGTAAACAGCTTGTAAAAGATTCTTTGATTTAGTAATTACTTTAACCTAGTGTGGGTTGGAAGCAACTGGATGTAGCCTCCAAGATTAAGAGGTGAACCAGTATAATTGTTGTGTTTTGTTTAGATTTTTGTATGTTTCATTACATGTCTTTGTGAACTCAAGCATTATTATCAAAGAAACATTTTTCTGTCATTGCTTTCATAACTAAGGGTGATCTTGGGTGAAGAAAGATTTCTGACTTTGATAAAGGTGAACTTGTGATACGATCCTAAGTTTTAATTCCGCAATTTGTTTCAGAAAGTTTTAAATTTCTAGTTTGAACCAATTCACCCCCGCTCTTGATTCATTTGCAGTGTATTCATAGTATTTTCAATTGGTATCAAGAGCTGGTTCTTGAAAGATATTCAAGATCACTTTCTTTTTAAAAGAAAATGAATACTACTCAAATAACCTTTAGAGAGGGAGTTTCTCTCAATCGTCCACCAATGTTTGAGGGTGAGTATTTTAGGTTTTGGAAAAATCGAATGCAAATCTTTATTCAATCCAATGATCCCGGTGCATGGAATGCAATTGAAAAAGGCCCTTTGGTTCTTATGAAAACTATTGATAATAGCTGGTTCCTAAAGAATGGGATGAAATGACAGATGCAGAAAAGAGGATTGTTCAATATGACTTTAAAGCCAAAAATATGATAACATCTACTTGTCTTCTGATGAATTTTTTGGAACTGTGAGATGCAGAAGTGCTAAAGAAATGTGGGAAATGCTAGAAGTAACTCACGAAGGTACTGATGAAGTTAGAAGATCAAGGAAACATGCCTTGATTCATGAGTATGAAATGTTCAAAATGAACAATACAGAAACCATTTCTCAGCTGAAAACAAGATACACACATATTGTCAATCATCTTCTTGGCCTTGGGAACACCTTTGATATTGAGGAATTGAATATCAAAATCTTGAAGTGTCTCACAAGGCCATGGCAACCAAAAGTCACAGCTATCAAGGAGTCAAAAGATCTATCCAAGATATCCATGGCTGCATTGTTTGGTAAGCTACTTGAATATGAAATTGAAATGTTACAACTAACCAATACTGAAGATGCAGAAAAGAAACATAAGAGCATAGCTTTGAAAGCTACATCATCTAAGGTTGAAATAGAAGAAGATTCAAGTGAGGAAGATGAAGATGACAACATGAATCTAACTGTCAAAAAGTTCAGCAAATTCATGAGAAGGAACAAAAATAGAGAATTCAAAAAGTTCAACAACAACAACAACAACAAAAAGAATGACAGTAACACCTCCACCAACTTTACATGCTTTGAATGTGGAAAGCCAGGACACATTAAATTTGAATGTCCAATCTTCTTAAAGAAACAACAAGGTGAGAGGAAGATTAAGAAGGAAGGAAAGCCAAAGAAAGCCTACATTTCATGGGAAGTTAATGAATCAACAAGTTCTGAATCAAGCAGTGAGAATGAAGGAGAAGCAAATGTATGCTTCACTTCAACTTTAAGTGATGATGACTACTCAAGTGCTGAATCTGAGGTAAGCTCTCAATATGATAACATTGTTGATGCTTTTCATGAAATGCATGATGAGGTTTAAAGGCTAGCAAAGGAAAATAATAAGCTGAAAGGAGATTTAAGATGGCATATCACGAAACTTGCAGAAATGCAAAGTGAACTTTGTAAGTTGAAAGAGGAAAATGAAAATTTTCTTTCAAGTTACAAGGCCAATGGTTGTATATGTCCTTCTTCCTCTTCTAAGGCAGAAAAATGAAAATTGTTACAGTATGAGTTTGATGCTTTCAAAAGAAGCCAAGGAGAAAAGTATATGTTACTTCTTTCAGAAAGTAACTATTTGGTTGATCTTTTTAGAAGGCTGTATAGAGGAAAATGCAACTTGGCTGAAATGATAAGTGTGCAAAAATATGCTCGAGATACTTCTGGTTTGGGATACAAATATGGTTCAAAATCTTGTGGAAAAACCATATTTGTACCACCAAAACAGAAGAATCAAATAAGTTTTTATAAATCAAAGATTAATCAAAATGCTTACTTTGAAACATCATCAAGAACTATAACTTGTAACTATTGCATGAAAAAGGGGCATACATCTTTTAAATGCTATGCAAGAAAATATTATGTGCCTAATGGAGAATGTGTTTAGGTGAAAAAGGAAAAGAAAAGAGCTAACCCCTATGGACCCAACCTCAATTGGGTATCTTTCCTTGTTACTTGATTTGAATTGTACAGGTGTGTCTAAGAGGAAAATCATCACTATGGTATCTTGATAGTGGCTGTTCTAGGCACATGACAGGTGATATTTCCATGCTTACAAATGTTATACTAAAAGATGGAGGATTTGTCACCTACGGCGATAATAACAAAGGGAAGATAATTGGAGAAGGAAGCATAGGAGACAGCCTCAAAACTATAATCAGAAATGTTTTATATGTTGAAGGCTTGAAACACAATCTCCTAAGGATAAGTCAATTATGTGACAAAGGATTTAAAGTGTCATTCAATGACGATTGCTGTTTGATTTGTGATAGTCAAAGTGGTGAGGTTATCCATGTTGGTAAGAGAAAGGGTAACATTTATGTTTTGTCCGTTGACCATGCATACATTTATAAGACTAGCTGCCTTGTAAGTAAAACTGATGAAACTTGGTTATGGCATAGAAGAGTTAGTCATATAAACATGCATCACATGAATAAACTTGTGAAAAAGGATTTGGTCATAGGTTTACCTAAGCCTAAGTTTGAGAAGAATAAAATATGTGAAGCTTTTCAAAGCAAAAATGTTGTTTCTACTTCCAGACCTCTTGAGTTGCTTCATATGGATTTATTTGGTCCTTCAAGAACCATGAGCTTGGGAGGAAATTTCTATGGTCTTGTTATTGTAGATGATTACTCAAGATACACATGGACTTTGTTCATAAGATCCAAGAGTGATGCATTCACAACATTTAGAAAGTTAGCCAAGATAATTCAAAATGAAAAAGCTTGCAATATTGTTTCAATTAGAAGCGATCACGGTGGAGAATTCCAAAATGAATACTTTGAAAATTTTTGTGAAGATTTTGGAATTAATCACAATTTTTCAGCTCCAAGAACACCCTAACAAAATGGGGTTGTGGAGAGGAAAAACAGATCTCTTGAGGAAGGTGCAAGAACACTTCTAAATGAAACAAACTTGCCTAAGCACTTTTGGGCTGATGTTGTAAGTACGATTTGTTATACTTTGAATAGAATTCTCATAAGGCCTATTTTGAAGAAAACTCTTTATGAACTTTACAAAGGAAGGAAACCAAACATATCTCATTTGAGAGCATTTGGCTGCAAGTGTTTTGTATTAAACAAAGGTAAAGATTCTCTTGGAAAATTTGATTCTAAAGCTGATGAAGCAATTTTTCTTGGTTACTCTTTGCAAAGTAAAGCTTATAGAATCTTTAATAAAAGAACATTGTGTGTTGAGGAATCTGTCCATGTAATTTGTGATGAATAAAATCCTTCCAAAGAGAATTTGGAGTGTGATGATAATGCAGGACAAAAGGAAGAATTCTTGCAAGTTAATGATCTGAATGGAAAAGAAAAGGCTGAACCAAATGATGAACTGGAACATTCTACACCTTTACAAAAGCACAAGGATGGGAGGACAACTAAATATCTTTCTCTTAACAATATAATAGAAGAAGTATCTAAGGGAGTTTCTACTAGATCCTCTTTAAGAAATCTTTGTTGTACCATGGCTTTTGTTTCACAAATTGAACCAAAAAGTATTGATCAAGCTTTGCTAGATGAACATTGGTTAATGGCTATGCATGATGAGTTAAACCAATTTAAAAGAAATGAAGTTTGAGAGTTAGTCCCTAGAACATCAACTCATAAACCTATTGGCACAAAATGGGTTTTTAGAAACAAGCTGGATGAAAGTGGAATCATAGTAAGGAATAAGGCTAGATTGGTTGCTAAAGGATACAACCAAGAGGAAGGCATAGACTATGATGAAACTTATGCTCCAATAGCCAGATTAGAAGCCATAAGGTTGTTACTTGCATATGCATGTTTTATGAATTTTAAATTGTTTCAAATGGATGTGAAAAGTGAATTTTTAAATGGTTACATTGAAGAAGAAATATATGTAGATCAGCCCCCTGGTTTTATTGATCACAAGCATCCTAACCATGTTTTCAAATTCAGAAAAGCTTTGTATGGTTTGAAACAAGTACCAAGATCTTGGTATGAAAGGTTAAGCAAATTTCTGCTTGAACAATCTTTCATAAGAGGTCAAGTTGATAAAACCTTATTCATCAAGAAAAGAGGAAATGATATCTTGCTGGTTCAAATATATGTAGATGACATTATTTTTGGTTCAACTAATCAATCTATGTGCAGAGAATTTTTAGTATCAATGCATAGTGAATTTGAGATGTCAATGATGGGGGAACTTACATTCTTTCTAGGACTACAAGTCAAGTAATTAAAGAATGGAACTTTCCTTAGTCAAGCCAAGTACTGTCAAGAGATGATCAAGAAGTTTGAAATAGAGAATTGAAAGGATGCTGCAACACCAATGGCAACTTCTACCTATCTTGACACAGATGACAAAGGAAAAAGTGTCGATGAGTCTAAATACAGAGGAATGATTGGATCCTTGTTATACTTAACTGCTAGTAGACCTGATATCATGTTAAGTGTTTGCTTGTGTGCTAGATACCAAGAAAATCCCAAAGAATCTCATCTAACTACAGTCAAGAAGATCCTCAAGTATCTCAAGTCTACACCAAGAGTAGGACTTTGGTATCCAAAAGGTACATCTATCAGCTTGATTGGATATTCTGATTCTGATTTTGCAGGTGCAAATTGGATAGAAAGAGTACAAGTGGAACATGCCACATGTTAGGAAGTTCACTGATTTCTTGGCACTGTAAGAAGCAATCATGTGTTGCCTTATCCACTGCTGAAGCTGAATACATTTCTGCTGGAAGCTATTGTGCACAAAGCCTTTGGTTGAAGCAACAACTTCAAGACTTTGGAGTTGAGATAAAGGAGATTCCATTGCTGTGTGATAACATAAGTGCCATCAACATATCCAAAAATCCTATCATGCACTCAAGGACCAAGCATATTGAAATCAGACTTCACTTTATCAGAGATCATATCCAAAAGGGTAATATCAAAATTGAGTTTGTTGAAACCAATTATCAATTAGCTGATATTTTCACTAAGCCTTTGGATAGAGATAGATTTTACACACTTAGAAACATGTTAGGAATATTGGATGAATCTAATGTGTGTGAGCTTGATATGAATATGCTCATTGACATGAAATTGCAACATTGATTGGCTTTTAATCTCAAAATCATACAAAGTTGATATGTACTGCATAATCACTGTTCATTCTAATAATTCTACTGTTATAATCGATTAAGGCACGAATTAATCGATTAAATGAACTTGAAATGTTGTTTAGAATGATGTTTGTACTTGTGTAATTGATTACAGTAAAAGGATAATCGATTATTCTTCATGAGAAAACTTTTCCAGAAAATGAAAGTCACAGGAATAATCGATTATGCCATCAAAATAATCGATTACATAAGCTTAAAATCCTGTTATAAAATTCAAACTCATTGGAATAATCGATTACAGTCAATGGTAATCGATTATCTTGTATGCAAATTGTCTGAAAACTCAAATTTTCACTGTAATAATCGATTACTTTTCGAAATAATTGATTACTGCCTCTGCTAAAACTGATTCTGCTTATGAAATGATTGATTACATAAGAACATAATCGATTATCCATGGAGTTACTGCAGAATCTGCAGATTTTATCTTTGAAATTGTAACTGCCCAACTGACCCCAAATTCAAATTTTGAATCTACTGTGCTTTTATTTTAGTGTGTTAATTCGTATCAACTGTTACACTTTTCAAATTTCAATCTTGGAGCCAAAATCTTCTATATAAACAGCCTATGTTGAATGGGATAAAACACAACATTTTCATCTTCTATCTTAAGCCTTGTTGTTCCTTATCTGAGTCTTAAGCCTCTGTCCATATAGCTTTTCCTCTCTTTGCAATTATGTCAGCTCCTAAGAGAACCAAATCCTCTAAGAGAAAGGCTGAAACTTCTAACCCAGCAGTAAGTAGATTAGACCACTGGTTTTCACATGAGAGAGAGAAAATGACCTACCTCCAATTCAATGCAACCAAACTGATATGTTCTCCAAAACACCTTGACCTTGGCTGGTTCAGTAGGGAAGGCTTTCAATTCCAAGCCATGCTTGAAGCCCAAGGTTTGAAGAAATTTGTTAAGATGAAGGGTTCCTTTTACCCTGAACTAGTGAAGGTGTTTTACACCTGTTCTAAGTTTTCTATGGAGGGGACAATCTTGTCTCAAGTGAATGGGGTAGCCATGGAAATTACTCCTAAAATTTGGCAAGAGGTTGCTGGTATTTCTTTTGATGGTGAAAGAAAATTTGAGGAAGAAACTGAAGGATAGAATAGGGTGGAAACCTACAGAGGAATGCTACTTGATTCTCAAATGAGGCTAAAGTTGAGGCTCAACACAAGTCCTATGACTCATGAGGACAGACTCCTTCACTACATCATCACCTACATCCTAACTCCTAGGTCCACTAACCATGCTCAAGCCACATATGATGATCTTCAGATTGTTTATGGTCTGAAAAATGGTATTCAGATGAATTGGATTCTCATAATTCAGGAGATAATGCTTAAGTCTAAAAGATTGATGGACTACCCATTTCCATATGCTGTCCTGATTTCCAGATTCATTGATTACTTCAAGGTTGATGTTACTAATGAGGTTATTGATAATACTAATTCCACCAATAGCCTCATTAAGGAGAAGCATTTGACCAAGCTTGGAATGGTCAAAACTCCTTATGGATGGCAGGGCAACAATTGCCACCAGCTGAAGGTGAAGAAGAAGCTGAAGCAGAAGAAGGAGAAGAGGGTGAAGGTTTTGCTCAACCTTCCTACAGTCCTCTTGAGTCTCTAATGATTCAAAAGATAGATGCACTGTTGTCTCTTCATCATGAGCATAGAGCTAAGACAAATTCATCTTTGGAAGAGATGAAGTCTAGATTAGAGAACATAGAAGCTAGGCTTGTATTGGATGATATGGATAAATAAGCTTAGATTGCTTAGGGTGCTGCTGTTTGTCTCTATTGTTGCTATTTCATTATGTTCTTGTTGTCTTCTGTTGTTTAGTTTGATGTTTGCTGGTTGTTTAAGTATTTCAAATTTCTGTTTGATTAATGTATTGTTTGATGTTGAATCAATACAAGTGTTTCTTTTTCTCTCCTTTTATTCCTCTATTTTTCCTATAATTATCTTTTATCTTTGATAAACCAAATAGGGGGAGAAATATCTGTAATTTAGGGGGAGTAATGATTGAAATATTGTATGATATAGGGGGAGAAAATGGTATGTAACATGTACTGCATGAATGCTTTTAACTGTGAAAGAATCTACCCAAGTGAGGGGGAGTATGTTTTTTAAATGATGGATGCTTATGCTTGATCTTGCAAAAGCTGACTTAGATTTCAGGAATCATTCATCCCTCTAAAGCAATCAAAAGAAAAAACAAACGAAAAATTGATTTGGCATGCTCAAAGCCAAAAAGGGGGAGATTGTTGAGTTTAAAGGAAGCTGCAAGAGGAATTGAACCAAGGTTGAAGACTTGATTATGTTTTAGCTTTTTACATGCCCAATCATTTTGAAGGCATTTGTAATTTGTTTAAGTGATTCAAGTTAAATGCCTTGTGATCTTTCATTAGTATATGCATTCTCATGATCATGCATACATGATTTTTAAGTCTTAAAGAAATCAAATGGTTTTACAAAAAGTTAAGTTCTCAAAGGCTAAGTTCTTTAAAAAGCAAATCTTACTGCTTTAATTGATTACACAATCAAATGAATCGATTAAAGACATTCAAACTATTCTAGAAAAGCCTTGAAGAACAGTATAATCGATTACTGGTTTCTTGTTATCGATTACATAGTGTTTTATGAAAAACCATGCATCACTGGTTTAATTGATTACCTCCTTCTGTAATCGATTATCTTAATTTGTTTTTTATGATGTTGTTCTTGTTTAATCGATTACTGAAAGGTTTAATCGATTATTGTGTTCATGAAACTATTTCCAGAAAGTTGATGAACAGTTTAATCGATTATCTAGGTACTTTAATCGATTACATATGGCAATTTAATCGATTACACTAGCGGATTAATCAATTATTGTCAGTTAATTCTGTTTTATATAAAGCTTGGTGAGTCTTTTTCTTATAAATAGACATTGAGCGATTTACTCTGTACAAGAGTGACTTACCCAAAAGTTTCTGAGCTTTCATAAGTGCCCAAATTACTGTATTACTCTGAGTTCAAATAACATCTTGTGTGATCAAGATTTTTGAGTTTTTTAGAGAAGATGTTTTAAGAAAGAAGGTTTTCAAGATTGTGTTTCTGAGCTATTATGCTTTACAACTTGAAGAGTGCGGTAATCTCATTTCATTTCATTCATTCATACATGAAAGATCTCAAGTAGTGTTTATCTTGAACCTATCTTTTTAGAAGTTCTAACATTTTTTGTTGTATTGTGATATATTATTTGTTTCTTTTCAAGCTTGCTAGAGTAGGGTTCTCTAGGTTTGGGATTCTGAGTAGGTTCTCAGTATGTTGTGATTTGTATTCTAATAGGGTTTTAGAATTAGTATCTTTGTCTAGTGTTGATAAAGAGGTCACTTGTAAACAACTTGTAAAAGATTCTTTGATTTAGTAATTACTCTAACCTAGTGTGGGTTGGAAGCAACTGGATGTAGCCTCCAAGGTTGAGAGGTGAACCAGTATAATTGCTTTGTGTTTTGTTTAGATTTCTGTATGTTTCATTACATGTCTTTGTGAACTCAAGCATTATTATCAAAGAAACATTTTTCTGTCATTGCTTTCATAACTAAGGGTGATCTTGGGTGAAGAAAGATTTATGACTTTGATAAAGGTGAATTTGTGATACAATCCTAAGTTTTAATTCCGTAATTTGTTTGAGAAAGTTTTAAATTTCCAATTTGAACCAATTCACCCCCCTCTTGGTTCATTTGCACTGTATTCATAGTATTTTCATTTGGGTATGGACTTTGGACTTCAATCCGAACAAGGTGAAGATAACACATGTCCACCGTTGGATTTGAATTAAGGACCTACCTATGGAACATTGGAGGCCTAATATAGTGTTTACCTTAGGTGGAGCAATTGGAACCCCTTTGGTTGCAGATAAAACTACCAACAGGAAAGCTTTCGGGTACTTCACTAGAGTTCTGGTTGACATAAACCTAGATGGAGACTTTCTAGATTCCATCTTTGTTGAACGTGAATCTTTTGGTTTTTTTTTTGTTGAAATATAATATGAAAATGTCCCTAACTTCTATCTTTTCTTAAGCATATTGGTCATGTAGCAAGTAATTGCAAGAGAAGGACAACAAAGGATCCCAAGAAACCTCAGGAAATGGAGGATGGGAAAAAGAAGCCAAAAGAGAATGTTGTTGAGGGAAACTCCAAGAAGGATTTAATTGAAGTTAATGTATTAATCAAGGATGTTGCTTCTGATGCGGAAGAGATACATGTTAGTTGTTCGGTTATTAGGGAAGGAGGTGATGAAGCAAATGTCGATGAGGAATTGGCTGAAAGCTCTAACCCTCTTAGCCACAACCCAAAGCACATGCCTCCAAATAAGTAAGTCGTTAATATTGAGCTACATAAGGAGCATCTTACATCAACCCTTGTTTCTATTTCTGATGAAACTGAGCATGTCTCTTTAACTTGGGACGATGATATTGTTCAATTAGGGAAAAATGATAGAGTCAATCAAGACATGAAGATTGTCTCTAATCTTTGGGCCGACATGGTAGAGGAAGATGACAACTCTTTGCACCTAAATGCTTTGTAGGATGTGCAAGTTGAGCCTACTACAAGCTATAAGAGGTCATCTCCAAGTCTAGAAAAATAAAATGAAGAAGCATGGAAAATCCAAAAATTCAGCAGAGGAAGTTATAATCAAGACTTGCTCAGGGACAATCCCCAAAGTTTTTTCATTGTGAGAGTCTTCTACTAGAATGTTAGGCGGTTATTGTTAGTATATGGATGTCCTAGAGACAATCTTTTCATTAGATTAGGACATACATGTACTTTTAAATATTGTCATAAATAAATTATAAGCGCTCTTTATCTTGTTTCATATTCTGTCTCGATATCATTATTAATATATGAGTAACTGGATAAAACCCTTGGAATAGAATAGGTATCTCTTGAGTATCAGTGATGGGATCACGATCATGAGGATTCAAGGATACCAGATGTCTACTCCTAAATTTTAAGTTCCTAGTCTAAAGACACTGAGAATGGGGATCAGTGATCTCGGATAAGACTAGCATGACTTATCTGCTTGTATGCAGATACAAGGTAAAGACCTCATGAGCTACAGACATGGAGATGTCTTAGCTAAAGTCGTGGGTGGACCTATAAGGGTATAGCTCGCACTGAACGGACCCACAAAGAGACTCTATGAGGAAATCTCACAGATAGTATCATTAGAAGTAGTCTCTTATTATTTGGGTGTGTCTTTCCTTAGACCAGAAGTTTTCACCTAGACTGTGTTCTAGAAGACATGCTTTGATTGTATACCTCGTCTGCCTGAAACATGGAGACGCATAGGTATACCTTTGGTCATGTTATGAAAGAACACGAGTCTAGGGTGACTAGCTGAAGGAATTCATCAAATCTCTGTGAGAGATTAGGTTATCTGTAAACTAGAGAAATCGGGATGACATTTACGGGACTCGGGCATATATGCATAGTAAAAGAAATCATGAGATGATTTGCCTTTAGAGTCAGTAAAATTGGAGACTCCCTATTTTGTATTAAAGCTTACCCTAGACCGCAAGGGCTGATACGTTTCCTTACCCTAAGTTTTATGGGAAGGTAACCGAGATGAAAGGAAATACATACGGAAACCAAATAGATTTAATAGGATGATCTTATCATTTACCTAACTAGTTCTGGGGCAACAAAGCATTGCTAGTGCTCTGTGTTGTCATTAAATGGGTAGTGGCCTTGATGGGCCCAAACTCATTTATGTCAGTAGCTATGTTGGGCCTAATGGGTTACACACTAACACTTTATTGTCATGACATTATAACATTAAAGGTTTTGTGCCTAATAATGGTTGTTGGCCCAAGAAAGAGTTTGGATACCTATCTTAAAGAGAGAGGGGCGTATGAATGAAGTTAATGGGCTTGGATAGCCCAAGACATTATTAATTAATTTAAATAGTTAAATTAATTATCTAATATTTAAATTTGATAATTTAAATTTTGAATTTAAATATTTGAATTAACTATAGTAGTTAGTTTCATATCAAAAGGAGAAGATAAGAGCTAGATTTGAATTTGAATTCAACTAGCATCTTATCATGATCATATCCTAGATTTTAGGAAGAAGTTTGAGGGCTGATTATGGGGCTTACATATGGCTGATATATGATTATCATTTGGCAAAAATAAATCTCAAGTAATTGACTTGGTCTTAGGAGGATATGATAGGAGGTTGTTGGCAATTTTTGAAATGCAACAACTCTATCTTTTCTTCATGTGTGGGATGCTTCATAATCAGATTTTTTGGTTAAAAAAATCTGACTCAAACTCTTCTATAAAGTGTGCTATTGTGATCATAGTTCTCTAATTGTTTTTTTTTATAAAAAAAAAACTATCTACCTTCCTCCACTTTCACGTGCCCTTGTGTGAGTTTTGACAGAAAATTCAGCCACCAATATCATCTATTGGTGAGTCTCTTAGATAAGTAAAAAATACTTTGAAACCTAACCTTCTTCCTCTCCATTGGTGTGCCTAGCCTACCTCCTTTGGTGTTTGTTGGTGGTCTTCAAGAAGTGTTCTTCAGTCTTGACAAGAAGTGGTGTGGATCAACATTAGAGGGCTTGTATCTTCAAGCTTATCCTTGATCATCAAGTTACGAATATAAACAAGGTAACATCTATGTCCTAAAGAATGATTCTTGTGTGGTATGTGTGTTTCCGCTTGAAATTTTTTTTCTCACATGCCTTCGGGCTTCATGGCCCTTTCAAACAGTTATCCAATCTGGAGACAAGACAAACTCTTAAGAGTTTGTTCCTCATTCACAAGCTATATATCTTTTTCTGTCAGAGCCTATGATTGATTTCTTTACAGTTCCTATTATCTTCTGGGACCAATTGCAAATGATGTTCATTGCCTTCAATACCAAACTTCCTCTCATCCCCAATATCTGGTGTCTTTGTAAATGCAATTTGAACATATCTTTTATTTTTTGCTCTAATCAGTTTGTTGTATGTTATATTTTGGTGAATCATCATGTGATTTAATTTGGCAGCTATTTATGCTTCTACCTCGCATATCTTTCACAGACAGGCCTGGTTGGACTTGACTTACCTCCAATCCCAATACATTAGAGCTTGGTGCTTCACATGGGACTTCAATTGTATCTTGGGTGCTCATCAGAAAATCTTTTTCTCAAAGTTTGAAAGCTTTGGGAGTAATGAGTAATTTGTAAAATCAGTTCTCTTGATGTTTCTAAATGTACAGACCCAATAGCTTTTTATAGAAAACAGATTTAACTGCATGTAATAGATTAAAACGTTAGTGTAATAAATTATTTTAACTAATGTAATCGATTAATATGCCAAATAATCGATTAAAGTGTTCCTGGCACAATCTAGAAAAGATTTAAGAACAATGTAATCAATTAAAATGACCTGTAATCGATTAAGGCAGTCAGTCTCAGTTTTGAATCAAGCCTGTGTAATCAATTTCGATTGAGTGGTAATCGATTAAAATGTTCTTCATGACTTTTTAATAGATTACACAAGCTGGTAATTGATTAAAGCAGTACACATTTTGATTTTCCAAAACGTAAGCCATGATAAATTTCTTTCTATATGCAAACATGTAACCTTATATGCTTTTGTTAAATCATGGATGCATGTATGTGATTATGCTTATACAATGCAAGGATCACAAGATAAGCCTCTTGAACAACTTAACATATTATAAATGCCCTCAATTGAGAGGCATGTAAAAAGCTAAAATCCTTTAAGCAAAGGGCTTCATCCTTGACTTGATCTTCTTTCCAGCTCCCCCTATATCCAACAATCTCCCCTTTTTTGGCTTTGATCATGCAAAATACCAATTCAGCATTTGTTGTCCCTTTTAGTGTATGAGAGAGATTAATGGTAGGAGCTTCATACTTAACCTGAAATCAACTTAGCCTTTTGCCAAGATCAAATGTTAAGTAACCTTTCATAAGCAGAAAATTATTTCTTTGATTGCTCCCCCTATCTTAGGAAATTTTTCATAGAGTTCAAAGCAATAGATTCAGAGCAATAAGGATTCAATTTTTTTAAGTCAAATTGCACGTGTTCACATAATATCTCCCCAAACATATATTCAATATATATAACCATTTTATTTCTCCCCCTATCTAGCATTGACAAAAATATCATTGTAAAAATAGGATAAGCAAGGAAGAAATGAACAACAATCATAAATTTTTATTCAATAATTTAAAAAGGGGGACAATGCTGACAATGTAAAAATAGAACATTAATCAAAACATGAAAGCCAATAACTTGTAACTAGAAAACAAACACAAACAGTCTAAGCTGGAGCTTATTAAACTCATCATTAACCATCCTAGACTCAATATTTTCCAACCTAGACTTAATTTCATCCATGGTTAAGTTGGTCTTAGCCCTATGCTCATGATGTAAGGACAATAGAGCATCCATCTTTTGAATCATAAGGGATTCAAAAGGGCTGTATTGTTGTTGGGCAGGGCCTTCTTTAACCTCTTCTTCTTCATCAACTCATTTTCTAGCATTTGCATGTGGAGGTTGTTATCCAACCATCTGCCATCCAAGTGAAGTCTTCACCAATCCAAGCTTGTTCAGATGCTTTTCTTTGATGAGGTTAGTGATGTTTATAGTGTTGTTAATAACCTCATTAGAAACATCAATCTTGAAGTAGTCAATGAATCTCGATATCAACACAACATACTGAAATTGATAACTTATCAATCTCTTAGCTTTCAGCATGATCTCCTCAATGATGAGGATCCACTTCATTTGTGTGGCAATCTTCATTCCATAAACAAGTTGCAAATCATCATCTATGGCTTGAGCATGGTTGGATGATCTTGCAGTTAGAATGTAAGTAATTATGTAGTGAAAGAGTATGTCTTCACTAGTCATAGAGCCAGAGCCAAGCCTTAGCTTCAGCCTAATTTGAGCGTCTTGAAGCATCCCTCTATAGGTATCAATTTTGTTGTAGCCCTCAGCCTCTTCTTCAAATTTCCTTTCACCCTCAAAGGAAATACTGAAAACAATAGGAATACCTACAATAACCAAGAGGGGGGTGAATTGGTTAAAACTTGGTCTTTTAAAATTTCTTTATCAAATCAGAGTAAGGATCTTAATCACTTTTGAAACCAAGAAAGCTTTTAATCAATCAAACCACTCAGCTCATGAAATCAATAGCTCAAAAAATAGAACTTGTGAGTAATGATAAAATTACCAAGAACAAATGACCAAGATGACTAATAGAGATTAAGGAATAGAAAATCAGCACAAGAATTTATACTGGTTTTACTTCTCAAAAGAAGCTACATCCAGTTTCTTCTAATCAACACTAGATTAGAGTTCCACTATTATAAATTTTAGTTCTTACAAGCTTTATTACAAAACCCTATTTATCAACTCTAGATAAAGACAAGAAATCTAAAACCCTATTAGACTTCAAGAGAACAAGAACCAGAGAACACTACTTTGTTCTTTCCTAGAGAACACTACCCTAGTTCAAGCTTCAAAGAACACTTTACAATAGCACCATAAAAAACCAAATTGCAAAACAAATTTACACCCAAAGAGAATGGAGAGAAACAACTTGATGATCCAGTGAATATGAATGCATGTGATTACCAATCAGAGTTGAATAATCAAATGAATTTCAGAACATGCTCTCCTATTCTTCTTTGAAAACTCTTGCCCAAGAAATCATTCAATACCCATGAAGATTAAAGAGTGGGACAAGAAGTAGGTTAACCCATAAAATCACTTTCTATCTTTGTGATGGCTTGAATATATTCAGAAGATTCGAAGTGTTCAGATGGAAAACCAAGCCAAGCCTCACTTCTATTTATAACAGACTTTTTCAAACTGTGATCAATTAAACGCACCAAAAAATTGATTAAAAAGCCTTGTGTAATCGATTAAATTGTCACTTAATCGATTAAAGTGTTCATAGCATTTCTGGGTTTGATCAACGAGCAAAATAATCGATTAAAACGAGATGTAATCGATTAAAGCAGTGATACATGTATTCCTCAAAAGCCTTGTGTAATCGATTACAAGAAATGGTAATCGATTAAATCAGTTTAACAAGCTTTTCTAAGAATCATATGTAATCAATTACAGGAAATGGTAATCAATTAAAGCAGTGAAGCATGATTTTCTTTTAACACTATGTAATCAATTACAAGCAATGGTAATCGATTAAATTGTTCTTCAAAGCTTTTCCAGTTTTAAAAACGAAGCAGATAATCGATTAATTCGCAGTGTAATCGATTAAACCAGTGATAATTGTATTTTTCCAAAAACATTGCCTATTGAGTTCTTTTTCAAAAATTGTTTTAATTCTTTGATGAAAATATTTAAGCATATAAATGATTAAGTGTATTCAATGCAAGGATCAACAGATTGGCCTCTTTATACACTTCATTACATTCTTCAAGGCATGTGAAAAGCTCAAAACAATCTTCCATTGCCTAAGCTTCAAGTTTCAAGTTGTTCCCCCTATATCCAACAAATACCAGCTACTTCATGCCAAACTTCAGGAGTGATCACCATGGCCACCCCATTAACTTGAGAAAAGATGGTGCCACCCATGCTAATCTTAGCACAGGTATAGAACACCTTTACAAGTTCAGGGTAAAAAGTACCCTTCATCTCCACAAACTTTTTCAATCCCTGTGCTTCTATCATTGCAGGGAACTGAAATCCCTCAGCCACAAACCAATCTAGGTCAAGATATTTAGGAGGGAAGACAAGTTTGGTGGCATTAAATTGCATATAGTTCAACCTTTCAGTTTCATTTGTGAACCAAGAATTTAATCTGTTCACAGAGGGGTTGGAGGATTCACCAGCCTTCCTTTTGCTGGATTTTGCTTTCTTAGGGGTAGACATTGTTATTTTAGATTGAAAAGGTGAATGGGTAGAGGTTGAGAATGAGAAAGAGAAGAAGAATGCTCATAATTCTCAAAGTAGGGAGAGAGAATTGAAGGTGTGATTTTTTCTCTCATGAAAAGTTGTATTTATAGGGATTTTTTAGGCTTAAATTTGAATTTTGAATGAGTGTAACAACTATTTCGAGTACCTAGAAGATTAAATGCACAAAAGCAGCTTTGAATTTTAAATTTGTGACAAGATTGGCAATTTAGATTTCCAAGAAATCTACAGATTCAACAGTAACGCCATAGATAATCAATTACCAAAGCCTGTAATAGATTAATTCATAAGCAAATAGAGGCTCTGGATTAAGCTGTAATTGATTAAACCAAAGTGTAATTGATTACTCTAGTGAGAACTAAAAAACACAGTAACACACTGTAATCGATTACCATATAGTGTAATCAATTACTCTAGTGAAATTTTGTTTCAGAAAAAGCTTTTGTATCATAAGTAATCGATTAATTCGCCTTGGTAATCGATTACTCTAGTGTGACCAAATTTTCTAGATTCAGTTTAAACAGTAAATAATCAATTAATCCGACTTAGTTATCGATTAATTAAGCATAAAATTATTTCTAAAAAGCTTTCAATCATCAAATAATCAATTATCTCGCATTGTAATCGATTATTGCAGTCCATTATGCATAGTAAACAATGATTATGCAGTTTGATATATGGACAATCATTTAGTTTAGCATGCTAACATATGTTTGATTCATCAAGTATACCTGGCAAGTTTCTAAGTGCATAAAACCCATCTCTTGCCAAGGGTTTTGTAAAGATATCAACCAATTGATTAAGTGTATCTACAAACTCAATTGAACAGTTACCCTTTTGGATATGATCCTTGAGAAAGTGATGCCTTATCTCAATGTGTTTGGTCCTTGAATGCATAATTAGATTCTTGGATATGTTAATGGCACTTGCGTTGTCACAGAGCAAGGGTATTGCCTTTAACTCTACACCAAAATCTTGTAGTTGTTGCTTCAACCATAGGCTTTGAGCACAACAGCTTCCAACAGATATGTACCAAGCTTCAACTGTTGATAAAGCAACACAAGATTGCTTCTTGTTGTGCCAAGAGATTAGTGAGCTTCCCAATAGATGGCAAGTTACACTAGTACTCTTTCTATCCAATTTACACCCTGCAAAGTTAGAGTCAGAATATCCAATTAAGTTGAGAGATGCTCCTTTAGGATACCAAAGTCCATTTTTTGGTGTTGACTAGAGATATTTAAAGATCCTCTTGATTGTAGTGAGATGTGATTCTTTGGGATTTTCTTGATATCTAGCACACAAGCGCACACTCAACATAATGTCAAGTCTACTTGCAGTCAAATATAACAATGATCCAATCATTCCTCTGTATTTTGACTAATCAACACTCTTTTCTTTGTCATTTGAGTCAAGATAGGTTGATGTAACCATTGGAGTTGCAGTATCGTTACTTTTCTCCATTTCAAACTTCTTGATCATTTCCAGGCAGTATTTGGTTTGACTAAGAAATATTTCACTCTTCATGTGCTTGACTTGAAGTCCAAGGAAGAATGTTAGTTCTCCCATCACAAACATTTCAAATTCATTCTGCATTATGATAGAAAATTCTTTGCACAAAGATTGATTAGTTGAACCAAATATAATATCATCAACATAGATTTGAACCAACAAGATATCATTGCCACTTTTCTTGATGAACAAAGTTTTGTCCACTTGTCCTCTTATGAAATATTGGCTAAGCAAGAAAGTGCTCAATCTCTCATACCAAGACCTTGGAGCTTGTATTAAACCATAAAAAGTTTTTCTCAATTTAAAAACATGGTTTGGATGTTTGTAATCCACAAACCCAGGAGGTTGATCAACATAGATTTCCTCCTCAATATATCCATTTAAAAGGGCACTTTTAACATCCATTTGAAACAGTTTAAAATCCATTAAACATGCATATGCAAGCACCAACCTAATGGCTTCTAACCTAGCTACTGGAGCATAGGTTTCATCATAGTCTATGTCTTCCTCTTGGTTGTAACCTTTTGCAACCAATCTAGCTTTATTCCTAACTATGATGCCACTTTCATCAAGTTTGTTCCTGAAAACTCACTTGGTGCCAATAAGTTAGTGAGAAGAGGGTCTAGGAACTAATTCCCAAACTTCATTTCTCTTGAATTGATTCAATTCATCATGCATGGCCATCATCCAATGTTCATCAAGCAAAGCTTGGACAATGCTCTTTGGTTCAATTTGTGAAACAAAAGCCATAGTACAACAAATATTTCTTAGTGAGGATCTAGTAGAAACTCCCTTGGAAACTTACCCAATTATGTTGTCAAAGGAAAGGTCTCTTGTAGTTCTCCAATCTTTGGGCTTTTGTAAGGGTGTTGACTGTTCCATAATAGCATTTGGTTCTGCCTTTTTCTTTTCATTTAAATCATTGAGTTGTATCTATTCTTCCATTGGACCTGCATCAACATCACACTCATTTTCCTCCTTGGAGGAGTTAGACTCATCACATATAACATGAACAGACTCCTCTATGCACAAAGTTCTTTTATTAAAGACTCTATAAGCTTTACTTTGCAAAGAATAACCAAGAAAGATTGCTTCATCAGCTTTAGCATCAAATTTGCCAAGAGAATATTTATCATTGTTTAAAACAAAACACTTGCAGCCAAATGCTCTTAAGTGAGAAATGTTTGGTTTTTTACCTTTGTATAGTTCATAAGGGGTTTTCTTTAAAATAGGCCTTATGAGTAATCCATTCAAAGTATAGCAAACAGTACTCACCGCATCAGCCCAAAAATGTTTAGGCAAATTTGTCTCATTAAGAAGTGTTCCTGCTCCCTCTTCAAGGGATCTGTTTTCCTCTCTACAACACCATTTTGTTGGGGTGTTCTTGGAGCTGAAAATTTGTGGTTTATTCCATTTTCTTCACAAAACTTTTTAAAATACTCATTTTGGAATTCACCACCATGATCACTTCTTATTGAGATAATATTGCATGTTTTTTCATTTTGAATGATCTTGGCTAATTTTCTAAATGCCATGAAAGCATCATTCTTGGATCTTATAAACTAAGTCCATGTGAATCTTGAGTAATAATCAACAATAACAAGCCCATAGAAATTACCCCTTAAACTCATAGTTCTAGAATGACTGAATAAATCCATATGAAGTAATTCAAAGGGTCTAAAGGTGGAAACAACATTTTTACTTTGAAAAGAAACCTTACATTGTCTTCCCTTTTGACAAGCATCACATATTTTGTCCTTCTCAAACTTAAGCTTAGGCAAGCCAATGACTAAGTCCTTTCTTATAAGCTTGTTCATATGATGCATGTTTATGTGACTAGCTCTCATATGCCATAGCCATGTTGTAACGCCCGACCACTTGCAGGATCAATGACTGTCCCCACATACCAACACAAGACTTTTCAACGTGCTTTGTCCTCACTCGCACACTTCCTGAGAAACTTCCCAGGAGGTCACCCATCCCAGAATTGCTCCAAGTCAAGCATGCTTAACTGTGGAGTTCTTAAGTTATGGGCTATCGAAAAGTAGATGCACATTGTTGGTATAGGTAATACCTATTATTTCCTTTAAGTTATCCTTAACTGTACAATCTCATACCTGCATAGCCTCTGGATCCCTCTCATTCGGGTGTGTATTCGATTCATTCATGTACCCCTCCTGCTGGGAGCCTGCCAGGAGCCGCTCCTTGTCCGTGCCTCATTGCATCGGCGATCACTCCCCGCCCTCGTTAGCGCCCAGGATGTTACACATGTGTCATTAACTTTACTTACTAGGCAGCTATGTTGTGAATGAATGCATGTTCAATAGAGAGAATATAGATGTTACCTTTCTCTTACCAACATGGATAACCTCACCGGTTTGACCATCACATATCAAAGTAAAATTGTCATTGAAGGAAACCTTGAGTCCTTTGTCACATAGTTGACTTATGCTTAAGAGGTTATGCTTCAAACCTTCCACATAAAGCACATTTCTTATCTTTGTTTTGAAGTTGTCTCCTACATTTCCTTCTCCAATGATCTTTCCTTTATTATTATCACCATAAGTGACATATCCTCCATCTTTGAGAGTCAAGTTTGTGAGCATGGACATGTCACCTGTCATGTGTCTAGAGCATCCACTATCAAGATACCAAAATGTTGATTTTGCTCTTAGACACACCTACAAAAATCAAACTAAGTAGCAAAGAAAGGAACCCAATGTGGGTTGGGTCCATAGGGGTTAGTTGGTTTTCTTTTTCTTTTGGGCACCCAAATGCATTCACCATTAGGCACATAGTATCTTTTAGCATAGCACCTATGGGATGTATGACCTTTCTTCATGCAATAATTGCAAGTTACAAATTTTGATGTTCTTTCAAAATGAGCCTCTTTGATTCTTTTGTTTTGGTGGTACAAACTTTGTTTTTCCAAAAGATTTTGTTCCATGTTTGTAACCCAAACCAGAAGTATCTCCAACATACTTTTGTACACTTAACATTTCATTTAAACTACACTTTCCTCTATAGAGTCTTTTCGAAAGATCAACCAAGTAAGAATTTTCTAAAAGCAATAACATGTATTTTTCACCTTGACTCTTCTTGTAATCATCAAATTCTTTTTGTAAAGCATTGCATTTATTTGCACTTGATGAAGATGAGGGACATACACACCCATTAGCTTTGTAACTTGAAACAAGCTTTTCATTTGCTTCTTTCAATTGCAAAGTCCAGATTGCAATTCAGCAATTTTGGTAACATGCCATTTAAGATTACTTTTTAGCCTATTGTTGGATTGTGCAAGTTTTTGGGCCTCTTCATGCATCTCATGGAAAGCATCAACAACATTATCATATTCAGAATTTACCTATGATTCAGCATCTGAGAAATCTTCAACATCACTTATTGTGGAAGTGAAGCACACATTTGCTTCTTCATTTTCACTTATTGACTCAGAAGTTGTTGAATCATTGTCTTTCCATGCTATGTATGCCTTCTTTGGCTTCCCCTATTTCTTTGTCTTCTTCTCACCTAATTGCTTCTTCAAAAAGATTGGACAATCAAATTTAATGTGGCCAGGTTTACCACATTCAAAGCAAGTGAAG
>CM023954.1:30117981-30188655 GCA_013407115.1 Glycine latifolia
AAGATACAATCAATATGAGAATGAAAGATTCAGAAACAACACACAAGTAATTTATACTGGTTCACTTCAAACACTATGAAACTACATCCAGTTTCTTCCACTCAACACTAGAGTGAAGTTCCACTATTTAACTTCTGTTCTTACAAGCAATCACAATGTCTCCCTTTATCAACCCTAGATAAAGCACAGAAATCTAAAACCCTATTAGATTACAAGAGACAAGAACCTGAGAACACTACTCAGCTCTTTCACCTAGAGAACCCCCTTCTCTAGTTGCAAGCAAGAACTCAATTACAATAGCAAATTACAAATCAAATTGACAAAACGAAAATTGCACCCAGATTAAGGAGAGAGACAACCTGATGATCCAAGGTATGGAATGCAAATGTGTTTACCAGAACAAGTTGAATCTTTAAACCATAAGAAACATATCTTTCCTTAATCTTGAAATGGTTGCATGCTTCAAGAATGACTTAATATCTCATGATCAATGCAACAATTTGTATGATTGAATCAAACTCTTATTAAAGATGTTGTAAAAGCTCAAAAGACTCTTTTTGCTCAGAAAAATTGAATGGGTATATTCCACAAGAGTTATTGAAACAGCTGAGCAAGAGCCTTATTTATAACAAAACATTTTAACCGCACGTAATCGATTAAAACGCACTAATAATCGATTAAAACGCATTGTGTAATCGATTAAAATTATGTTATAATCGATTAAAATGTTCATATCTTTTCTGGGTTGGAATTATGATCAAGATAATCGATTATATCGATTGGTAATCGATTATTACAGTCTAAACATATTTTTCCAAAGCTTGTTTAATTGATTACAATTTCTGGTAATCGATTAAGCCAATTCAAGTAGATTTTCACAACTGAAGTATAATCGATTACAAATTCCTGTAATCGATTAAGGCAGTGCAATGTGTAAAACAGATATAAGCATGTAATCGATTATAGCTTTAAAAGAATCGATTAAACCAGTTCAACTATGCATTTCATTTAAAAACACAGCTTAAATAATCGATTAAAATGATATGCTAATCGATTAAAGTGTTCTAAAAAAGTTTTCCAGTTACAACGAAGAACATAATAATCGATTATATGCTTACTGTAATCGATTATTACAGTGAAAAACACTTTTACTGAAAAACCTTTGAATTGTTTAAAGCACTTGGTTGTTTTGAAAAACTTATTGATTTTAGTTTGCTTATTTAGATGATTATGCAATGAATGAATGTCATGCACTTGGATCACCATGATAGCTTTTCTCTTACACAAGTTTAACACTTAATATATCTTCAAGTTGGCCTTTGCGTGTTTGAAAGCTCAAAACCAATTCTCTTTAAGCAGCTCCCCCTAAGTCCAACAAGAACTAGGTAGAGAATGTTTTGGTGCAAATTACATGATCAAACTATTTGGGTAATCTCTAATAGATTAGTTAATCTTTAATTAAGCATTCCTAGAATTGATTTTATCCTTTGACTTAAGTTGATAGATACATGATCATTGAGATATTGATTTAAGGCAAATAGCATCTTCTGAGCTTGAACATAGGCTTTAGTTGATTTTTGGCAATCAATAATTAACTTGGGAAGGAATTTCATTAGGACTAGGATTAGTGAGTCATAACCCCTGGTCATTCTTATCATCACTTAAACCTCTCTTTATATTAATTTAATTGCTTTATTATATAAACCAAAACCATAAAGTATTTATATCCTTTTCTTAATCAATTCTAGTGTTAGTTTAATAAGCTTAACTAATTGGGAATACAATGGGCCCTTGGGGTTCAATATCCAGAGTTTCAACTCCATTGTTACTATTGCATAGGATACACTTGTCCTTGTACAAGCCTAACATATTTTACGCATCAAGTTTTTGGCGTCGTTGCTAGGGGCTAGTTGTGGAATTCCCAACTAGTTTAATTTTGTTAAACCAAACAATTTTGTTTATAAAAATTCTTTTATTCCTATTTTAATTTTATGCTATTTATTCTTTTATTTCCCGCTGTAGTTGATTTTCTCCTTTGTTTTGTAATGCATGTAAACTAGGTCCCAAAATCCACCACTATAATACAAACCTAATATTAAGAAGCTAATCTGAAAACTTCATGCAAATATCTTTGAAGAAAGATAAAGAGCAATGGCAACTAATCAGGCTTAGACTTACGGATTGCCTCACCCCTACTTTGGGGACACCAATCCCATCTTACTATCTGAGTTTCCAGAAATAGTAACTTTTGACTTCAAGCATTAATTTCTACAAATGTTGGAGAAAACTTGTTCAGTGGTGTTGTCACCATGAAGATCCTATGCAGCACCTGAGGAAGTTCATCAAGTTGAGAAAAATGGTGAGATAGAATCATGTACCAGCAGAGTACATAGACTCTATGCTTTTCCTTTCTCTCTTAATGGGAAGGCATGTGACTGGTTGTGCTCACTACCTGATAACAACATCACTACGTGGAACCAATGCACAAGTGCCTTCTTATGGAGGTATTTCTCTCCCAAGAAGACAAATCAATACATCAGGGACATTGGAAACTTTGTGTAGAGGGAACAATAGAGTCTACTTAAAGCTTAGGAAAGGTTTCAAGATATGATCAAAAGTTGTTTACATCATGGCTTCTCCCCACAGAGGCTAGTTCTCATTTTCTATAGTAGAGTGTTCTCACACAATAGAACAAGTTTGGATGCTGCTTGTAGGGGTAACCTAATGTTAAAACCCCTTATTGATGCCATCAAGATCATTGAAGATATGTGCTCCAACCGTTCTAACAACTTAGCAGATATTAGGATTATGAAGAGAAGTGTCAACTAGGTGGAGAATGATGATTTCCAAACTGAATCGGGAAAACATATGCAAGCTCTGACACAGAAGATTGAGACACTCATGAGAGCTCAAGCCCAAGTACCTATCAATACATCTTCATTCCCAACTTGTGATAGATGTGGGATTTTTAATGGGCCAGGAGAATTCCCTGTTGATGGCAATCTAGTTGTAGCCATGGATGAGATTGTTAGACTTTTGGCAAGCGTACCAATTATCGTTGCAGGTTACATAATTTATAAAATATCGTCTCCACATGGACTTGAGTTACTCAGTTAATCCAAACAAAACTTAACAGTTTAATAGTTATGTACAACGAGTGTGAACAGAGTTTCATGTATTTGTGAAATAACAGAAATTACAAAATTTAAAGAAAAAGTGGAAATAATAGATTTAGTGTGTTGGAATTACGAAAAATTACGAAAGCTAATAAGACGAGTTTAATTAATTCAAGAAAAGCATAGGATTGGATTTCATCATTCATACCATTAGTATTCAATTAATATTACCATGCATAAATTATTTTCTTTTATTATTGATGCACACATAAAATCACCCCAAATCGATCCCTTGCATTTGAGAATCCTAAGAATATTTATCAAATATTGATCCCTCGCATCCGAAATAAATACCCCAGCATTACAATCATAATCGCATGCTATTTGCAATCTAAACGTTATGCTCTATTCCTAGCAACATAATGTAAAGAGTAAAATTATAATAACCTTGATTTGTAAAAAAAAAAAAATTATATTAAATTAAATTTACTATATTCCGTCACAAAAAGCGTTAGCGACAGATTTTGCGACGGACAATTGTTGGCGCGAATAGCTTGGGAGATGGCGTCGTTAGCGCCAGAATGCACCAGAAGGGCATTCTTCTCGAATTCCTGGCGCGATTAGCGCCAGAGATACGCCCAGACTCAAATATTTGGCGCGAATAGCGCCAGGATGGCGCTATTAGCGTGGGAACGCTAACAGGGCCCCTATAAAAGGCCATTTTCGCGAAAATGGGCCAAAACTCTTCCTTCTTCTTCCTCTGAATGCCATTCCACCATTGTTGAGCTTGGGAAGCTCCATACCTTCACCAAACTTCATCAAAACACTTTCCTTTCAACATGAAACTTGTAGGGAATCATCCTATGAGCTAGAATCCTTCATCACTTTTCCCTAAAAACCATCAAACGGAGAGATCATTTTCTCGAGGAAACTTCTCAAAACTTGAGTTTGGCAGGGAAAGGAGGTGATTTACGGACACCCAAGCGTGGAGAAGTTGTCCTCTAGCCTTCCTTGTCGATTTAGAGGTAAGAAACTCAAGTTTTACTGTTTGATTTGTGAAATTATTCTTGAGGTGAATAGTGACCCTTTTGAGTTAGAGCTGGAATTAGGCTTGGGTCCTTTAGAAAAATATGCTCAGGAGGTTGTTGTGATGAAGGATTAGCTTTGAAATATTGATTTTGTGGACTTTGGAATTTGGCTCTAAGAAATGTATGTGTAGGAAGAATGTTGATTAAATTGGTGATTGTAGGACATGCATGAGCCTTGATGCTTGTACAATATGTGCTCAGGAGGCTATATAAACGATGAAATTATGTTGAAGTAACCGTTTTAGCCATATTGTTAATCCTTGAGTTTTGGGCCTGAGTAATGTTAAACTCTATGAATTGGTTGATGCAGTGTCTTTGGGAGACTCTAGTGCCTTGGTTAGGCGGAGATAGATCCTGTTGAGGGTCTGTGAGTTGACTATAAGGTGATTAGCTCTGATAACCTTAAGATAGAGGACTAAGAGGTTTAAATGGAAAGGAATGACATTTCTTTCCATTTTAACGGTTGAGAACCGTTGTTATGTGCTTAATGCCTTGTAAGGTTAGGTTGATTATTGATTTATCTTGTGTGCCTTTGTATAGGGCATGACACCGAGGGTGTCAGTGGCGTAGACCACAGTCCTGGGGTTGAACTGCAGAGCGCTGCTTTGCCAGGTAAGTTCTTCGCTCTTGGGAAATATTTCCCACTGCCTGTGTTCCACCATACTCCGAGGGAGTGATGGTTGCATACATGATGCATGTGCATTGAATTGGTTGTTACAGTTTTCTCATGATAATATGTATGCATGATTCTATGCTTTGTGTGGATGGTTATATGTTGAATAGATCTTCTGGCCAGTTAGATAGATATGGACCTCCCTAGGAGTAGAGCGCAACTCCTAGTTTGGTTTGCTCACGTAAAGGGTGATGATGATCCCTTAAGACCAAGAGAGGTGGTCCCGTCGCTGTTGAAGCCTATTCTCGGAGGTTCCATATACGTGCATCCATGTGTAAAGGGGTAGCTCCCAATGGGATGGTACGGGTGTGAGTTCCGGTCTCACACTGGTGACTGAGAGTCCCAGATGCTGATGATGATGCATCATATGGCGGGCGTAGTACCGCGGATATACATTAGATCTAGATGATGGCTATGTATTGTTGTGAGGGTCGGGAGGCCAGTGATTGTGATGCCTTTGATGTTGTGTATCATGGAAGTGAGCCAGGGGGGAGAAGTCTCCAAGAGCCCTGAGCTTACTGAGATGTGTATCTCACCCCGTGTGGGGATTATGTTTTTGCAGGTGATTCATTTGGCAGAGATGATAGGTCTCAGGGCGGGAGGCCCCAGTAGAGACAGTTACTGTGTAGCTTCTTGGCAGTATTTTGAGAGCATGGTGGCTCCTTGGTTATGTTGATGTATTTTGTACCCCTGGTTCAGGGAAGATGTGTGTGTACACATGTGATGTTATGTTTATGTTTATGATGTATAAACACTACTGGTTTTGTATGCCCTCGCGTGAGGATGTGATCTGTGAGATCATGGCTAGGAATGCCTATTCTTTTGTATCGCCACAGGGGTGGTTGAGATGATGTATATATGTATATACCTGTTGTTTATTCTCCTGATATATCTGTATAGATATTGTTGATGTATCTGTCGTTCCTTTTGTGGTTTGGATCGATGAGGCTGGCTTTAGTGTTTTGGTTTTGTATATTTAACTGAAGTACGTACCATACATAATGAATCAAGGAATAAGGTTTTGTAATCGCTTCCGTGGGTTTTAATTAAATTAATTGCCGCATTAAATCTGATTAAGTAATTGTTAATACACCGGATGCATACGGGGTATTACAAAAATTATTCAGTTCAAGTTTTAAGTATGGAATCAAGCATTAAGTATGGAATGAAATTACCAATAATAAATAGAAAATATTCATGCATAAATAAATATTAAAAGAGATACTTAAGGGTAGAAGATTACATCCAATCCTTAGAGAAGTTAGCCGATCATTATGGAGAGCACAAGATCAACTGAATACATGATGAATAGGCGATCTTCGAATCACTCCAGCAGAGTTTCCTCACCAATTTCTCACTTTCTCTCACTCTCTCTAGGCTCCTAAAGCTATCTAATTCGTGTTTCCCTCACTTTGGCTCTTTCAAGCATCCTTTGGACCACCCCTTCATGGATTTATATAGGATTTGGAAGCTGGTGATGTTCACTCGCCCAAGCGAGTGTTTGGTGCTTGTTTAACTCGCCTGGGCGAATTTAATGCCACTTGCTAATGTCTCCACTCACCTGGGTGACCATATTGTGCTATTTTCACTAGCCTGGGTGAATCAAAACATCTTTCTGGAAACCTCCACTCGCTTGGGCGATCACTTTGTGCATAAATCACTTGCCTGGGTGAGTTAAAGCCTAAATAAGCTGGCCTGGGTGAGTTCTAGGCCATTTTTGCTTCATGAAATGTTTGTTTTGCCCCTTTTTGCCTTTTTGTTTGCTTTAGAAAGCTTTGGATGTTCCAAATACAACTAGTATTTATCAAAACACCTGATTTGAGTGGATGAATCTTCCAAAATGTGAATAACTCCCTACATACTTACATAAAACGTAAAATAACTAGGTTTAGGGCATTTTAATTAAGGAATTTACTAAAATCAAAAGCTAAGTGTCAACATTAAAAAACATGATTTTTACTAAAATATGACACTTATCAAAGATCAACTTTGTTAGCAGAGAAAAAAAATTTTACAATCAATACCACAACAATTTCAATCAAGGAAAAGGCTTTAGGAAGATTCAAGGGATGTATAGGCATCAAACCATGAAAAATCAGAGTCTTAGACAAAAAGAGAGACAACCTACTCTTCAAGAGACCATGCTTCAATATATGCATGACCCAAATGATCAGAGAATGAAGTTGGTAGAGTCTAAACTCACCAACATACAATGCCTATTGTCACAAAGATAGCCAAACAACCTCCTTTCACAACCTGAACCAAATCTTAAGAGGGAGGATGCAATGTTATGATGACTAGAAGCAAGAGGATTCAAGAGGACTTCAAGGAGAAGGACGATTCTTTCCCAAAAGCTACAGATAATGTTCTTATTGAGAAGGACCAAGCACCTAGGAATGTTGAGGTTCCTACTTATGGGAATCCAATGGCAAGCAAAGAGGGTGAGAAAAAGGTACTAACACCTCCTCAAGTAAGTTTTTCCTTCCCTCAAAGATAAAAAGACAAGAGTGAGGATGGACAATTTGCTAGATTTGTTGAAATGCTTAAAAAGATGCATATTAATATCCCCTTTGCTAAGGCAATTTCTCAAATGCCAAAGTATGCCAAATATTTAAAATAATTTTTGTTCAAATAAAGGAAAGTTGGTAGACTTTGCTATAATTGGTCTTAACGAAGAATGCTCTACTATAGTTTTAAGGATGTTTCCACCTAAACTTAGTGATCTAGGGAGTTTTTAGTCATTGTAAAATAGGCAACTTAAAATTTAATAGAGCTTTATGTGATTTGGGTGCTAGCATTAATCTGATGTCATTTTCTGTCTATAAGAAGTTGGGGATACAAGAACCCCTACCCACTAACATTTCTTGTTTGCTAGCAGACAAAACTCTTACTTATCTGGAAGGAATAGTGAAAAATTTGCTAGTTAAAGTAGGAAAATTTATTTTTGCAGTTGATTTTGTGATTCTAGACATGGAGGAGGATGAAGAAATTCCAATTATTTTGGGATGACCCTTCTTCTACGCATGAGGGGTTTTGATTGATCTTCAAAAAGGGAAAATAATTTGGAGGTTGAGTAACGAAGAGGAAGTGTTTAAAGTGTTTGATTCGACAATTAACTCCCCTTCCTCCCCTACATGTAATTTTGTGCAAGCCACCAACAAGATGAAGACTATTGTGGGTAAATCTCACCCAAGTGTCGGGAAGGAAGACCCTCCAAGAATTAATTGATAATGTTTTATGAGTACATAAAAGTACATACTAACACTTAGATTTGGGAAAATTAATTAAGTGGTCTGGATAGGATATATTTTACTATTTGCATTTCTAGGGAAAAGGAAATTGTTGACTATAAGCTCTTATCAATTGGTTCTCATACTGTCTTTTGTGTCCAAACTAAATAATAATATTTCATTGTAGTAATTTTTAAACTTTCTTTGTTTTTGTCCCTTTCTCTAATTGAAGTAATTGCATATCTTCAACGAGTATGGATTTTAATAAATTACTAACTTTGAACCATTAAACAAAAATAAATTTTAATATATATATATATATATATGAACATAGAATAATACTACTTTTGTTTTTTTTACACCTACAACATACTAATTATGAATACTTATCGATAAAAAAATAGAATTAATTTTAGAAGTTTATCAAATAGATACTATACAATATATATTAAATGCAATAAGCAAAATAACTTAAACCAATGTCCCACTTAAAATTTTTGGGTGATTTGGCAATCATGTCTTTTCCTTGCCATGTTTAATAAATAAATAAAAATAACCTTTTGGAGCTGAACTAGATGAGTTTTCCAACTATTTTATTAAAAGACCAAAATATATTTATATAGTTTTTTAAAAATAAAAGAAAAATAAGAAGATAAAAGAAAAAAGTGAAGAATAAAATAATTTATTAGATAGAAAAATATAAATAAAAAGCAATTATAAAAAACACGAGAAAAGATAATATAACCCTTTACTCAAATACTCTTTATTTTTCACTACTAGAAAAATCACTTTTCACATCGTTTTTTTTGGACTTTCAACATCGATTTTTAACCGATGTTGAAATCACCAATGTTAAAAGTATTAATGTTAACATCAATTTTTAAGAAAACAAATGTCATATAATAAGAAATAAACAAACAAAAAATGTAAAAATGTGCAAAAATTAACATCGATTTCTAGAAAAATCAATGTTGTGGTACACTTGACAACATCTATTTTCCTAAAAACTGATGTTGTGTTGCACACAACAACATCAACTTTTCAGAAAAATAGATATTGTCAGGTATACCACAACATTGGTTATTAGAAAAATCGATGTAGAAAACAAATTTCCTACATCAGTTCTGCAAAAAAACGATGTGGAAAAGACACACAACATTGATTTTCTTAAAAAATCGATGTAGAATAGTACTTACAACATTAGTTTTATCTAAAACTAATGTAGAAAGTTCCTTTTCTACGTCGATTTTCCTTTAACTAATGTTGTATAGTCACTTTTTACATCATTTATTACATAACCGATGTAGAATGTCATTTTTTAAAAATAATATGGCTTATTGTCTTTATTTCCCACATTGTAATTTTAAAAAAGATATGACTTGTGAGGCTCGACTACCAAATATGAGTTCATTGTCACCAAGCAAGTTTTCAAATGCGAGAAGACTGCAAACTAAGTACAAACCATGAAAAAGAGATCCAAAACTTCCTAGTGGTGACTAGAAATACTTCAAAAAAATAGTTTCAATGTTTCTCTCAAATTCATATTATAGCCTAGAGGTAAATGTTTCACAACTTTATACTTTTTACATCTATGAACCTTTTTGTTAATAAGATTCGAAATCAAGACTTTGCTTTATGAGATCGAGTGAAGTACCATTAAAACCAACAACTTATTGGTATAAATAATATGTTATTGAATGTAGTGTCGGAATCGGAAAAAAAAAACTTTAGGAAGACAAATTCAAAAATTTATTACATCATAAACAAAATCAATGATAATTTATTCTATTATTAATAAAGGGTCTATACCTCAAGTAGAAATGGGATTGTTTAATCCGCTACTAGAAAATAGGCTTTTAATATTGGTTTTTAATCGATGTTGAAACCACCGATGTTAAAAGTATCAACGTTAACATCGATTTTCAAAATCCGATGTTAACATAACTACACAAGATTGACTTTTAAGAAAACCGATGTCGCCTAACAAGAAATAAACGAAAAATGTAAAATATGTAAAATCAACATTGATTTTACTAAAAACCAATGTTGATTTATGAACAACAACATCGGTTTTTATGAAAATTGATGTTGATTTTTGTAATTTTTTAATATATTGTCCATATATTTTTTTAATATTATCGAAATCTGCAAATTAAAAGCAGACCAATCACCCATCCAAGTAGTTTCACAATACAGTTTTTGCATTAATGATTGAATAATTACTATGAATTATAAGAAATAGTCAAAGAAAACAATAATGTCAATACATAAAATCATTTACTATAATCGATTCTAATTAAACTATTTATACAATTGTAAAATTCCTTAAACACCTAGTGTGTCATTTTTAACTCTAAGATAAAATTTTGTCCATTGAATGTGAATTGCCTTTAATCTCTCTAGTTTCAACGATCTTGGTTCAGTAAAATACTGCATGATATAATAAAACATAACTTAATCAGTATAATAAAAACAAATATAACAAATAAAATTAGTTTTGAAGTAGACAATTACCAACTCCCAATTATCCCTGAAACCTCCTAGTACTATCGTTGACATCCAATGCATCACATAATAGTAACACTTAGTGCTTCCTCTTTGCTTATTACACTAAATTCAATAAGATATTCAAAGGTAACCAGAAATTAGTGTACATAGTAATAAATATAATTTTTAAGACATCAATCATTGTTTAAATGACTTACTTTAACTGCAATCCATTTAGCAGTAGTCTTGGATTTACTTCCTTGAATATTGTTAAATCCCTTCAAAGAACTGGTTAAGAGAAACATGCATGCATATTGTACAATTAAAATATTGATGTCTTACAAATAATAAAGTAAATATCTGAAAAATTACAACTGACCTGTTAATAATTCCTTTCAAGTAGTTATCGAGCTTATTGTGCAAGGAATAGAACCAGACGACAATATTTTCCTTAGGACATATAATGATCAGTTGTCAATATGCACTACATTGGAGGACATTAAGTTATTGTAGTGCATACATTATTTAAATTGATTTGTATAGTTTTACTTACCGATTCAAGTAGGCTCCTAGGTAGACATGTGTGATAACCCTAAGTTATGGCATGGTTGGCGCCCTACCCCCGCGCTGTCGCGCGGGGATTCACCTTAGAAAACCTGATTTTTGGTGTGGCGCGGGTCGCGCCAGGGTTGGCGCTGATGGCGCCAGACCCATTGGCTGTGGCGCGGATGGCGCCAAGGACCGCGCGGATCGCGCCATAAGTGCCCTGGAAAACCAGTTTTCACTGGATTTTCACGCGGACAGCGCCAGAGGTGGCGCGGGTAGCGCCAAGGTTTCGAAAGGTCCACGCGGTTGGCGCGGGGATGGCGCTGATAGCGCCAGAAGCACCGCCATTGTGGCGCGGATCGCGCGGGAGCGCGGGCAGGCTGAGTATATAAAGGGCAGAACGCGAAAATGGAGAGGGAAAAAGGTTTTCTTCTTCCCTGGACCTTCAACCTCCATTAATGGACGTTCCAAGCTCTCTAGTACCTTATATACTAGCCTAAATACTTTCCTGTGGCCTAGGAACTAGTTTTAACCGATTGAAAACGAAAATCCTTCATCAATTCCCTAGATTTGAGCAAAATCTCTTCCCTCAGAGAAAACTCAGAGAATTTGAGTGGACAAGGACTCATAGCTTGGGGGAAAGACAATAGAGCTTGAGGAAGCTGTCCTGAGGTCATTTGAGTCGCCACTGAGGTAAGAAACTCAAATTTCTTTGGGTAATTGGGAATTTGGGATTTTCCTGAGTAATGTGACCCACAGTGTAATGGGGCTAGAATTAGCCCAGGGTCCTGTAGAGAAACTTACTCAGGGCCATGTAATGATGAAGGATTAGCTTTCAATCTTTAATTCTGATGACTTTGAATTTTGGCTCTGTGTTATCTGTGTGACCTGTGTAATGGTCACTTGTGATTATCTGTTGAGATGCCAGAGCCTTAGTTATGCTTATGTTGAGCCTGAGAAAAAGCCTTGTGTGGGCAGATATTGATTAAACCCTAGGATAAGGGATTTCTGATATGATATGTATTGTGAATTGTATGCCTGAGGGCTTATTTTAATATAAGGTTTACATGTGCCTTGATTAGGCTTTGATTCTGAGACAGTTGGTGGCAAGAGCCACAGACCTGGGAAGGAATTACTGACTGAGACCTTACCAGGTAAGTTCAGTGTTTCTTGGGGATGAATTCCCGCTTTGGTTGCACACCACACTCCTGGGGAGTGTTGGTCATGATTCATGATGCATGCATTGGCTATGGCATTACTTGTATTGAGATTGTATGCAATTGCATTTGATGTTTGTGCTGTGCTTGAGACATCTGTTGGCCAATAGAAGAATACCGACGTTGAGGAGCTCCGTCGGGTATTCTGGACGTTGAGGAGCTCCGCCCGTGGCATTGAGGAGCTCTGCCACACTATGACAGGCACTGACGTTGAGGAGCTCCGTCAGTGGGCGTTGAGGAGCTCCGCCAGGCATTGAGGAGCTCTGCCTCCTGTCATAGATCTGTTTGTGATGATGTCTATGTTATGTTGAGGCCAGTGAGCCATATATGACCTATATACCTGTTTATGTGTTGTGAATCTGTGGGCCAGGGTGGGAATGATTTCCCAAGAACCCTGAGCTTACTGAGATATGTTATCTCACCCCGTGTGGGGCTTACATGATTTCAGGTGATGATTTTGGCAGAGAAGAGCAGTCTCAGGGCAGGAGGCCCAGTTGAGACTAGGCTAGGAGTTGGATAGCTCTTTTTGTTTTATTTTGATGAAGAGTTCTGTACTCCCTCATGGAGGGCTGATATTCTTTTGTACCACCACGGTATGTGTGGTGTGGACTATGGACATTGATATGTACATGTACAGAACTGGTTCTGATATGAGATACTTTTCTTCCTGAGCATAGTATTGGCTATTTGCTTATCTACCTACCTTTATAATAGTGATGTTAAACTGGATCAGCAGGGGTTGTGAATTATATGTTTTGCTTGTGAATTTAATGTGATGTGTTTATTCCATACATAATGTATCAAGAAAATGATCCTATACTTCCGCTGAGCTATATAATTTGTATTTTATGCACTAATCTGATATTATTAATGATAACACGTCGGAGGCCTACGGGGTGTTACAGTGGAGGATTCGGAAGTTGTAGAAGCATTGTCCTCCCAAGCAATATAGGTTCTTCTTGGCTTTGCTTCTCTCTTGCCTTTGTTGTCACTTTGTTGCTTCTTCAAGTAGATTGAACATTCTGACTTTATGTGACCAGGTTTGCCACATTCAAAACATGTGAAGTTGTTGTCAATCTTCTTGATGTTGCTAGTGTTGTTGTTGGTATTGCTCTTGTTATTTCTTGTGAATCTTTTGCCCTTATTCTTCTTTAGAAACTTGCTGAACTTTTTCACAAGTTCATGTTTTCTTCATCTTCTTCATCACTTGAGTTTTCTTCTTTTTTCACCTTAGGTGCTGCTGCCTTTAGTGCAATTCCTTTGCCTTTTCTATCTGCATCTTCACCAAAGGTTAGTTGAGATAATTCTAATTCATACTCAAGTAACTTACCAAAGAGAGCAGCCATGGTCATTTGTGAAAGGTCTTTAGATTCTTTGATAGTTGTCACTTTTGGTTGCCATGCTCTAGTGAGACATTTCAAGATTTTGATGTTCAATTCCTCAACATCAAAAGTCTTTCCAAGTCCCAAAAGATGATTCACTATGTGTGTGAATCTTGTTTGGAGTTGAGAGATGCTTTCATTTTGGTTCATTTTGAACATCTCATATTCATGTATCAAGGAGTGCTTTCTTGATCTCCTCACTTCTTCAGTTCCTTCATGGGTAATCTCTAACATCTCCCACATCTCCTTGGCACTTGTACATCTAACTGTTCTGAAAAATTCATCAGAAGAAATAGCAGAAGTTATCATATTCTTTGCTTTAAAATCATATTGAGCAATCATCTTTTCTTCATCATTCATCTCATCCCAATCTTTGGGAATCATGTTATTATCAACAACTTTGATGGGTACCCTAGGCCCTTTTTCAATTGCATTCCATGCTCCTGGATCATTAGATTGAATAAAGATCTTCATTCTATTTTTCCAAAAACTGAAATTATTCCCTTCAAACAAAGGAGGTCTATTTAAAGAAGCACCTTCTTTAAAGGTTATTTGTGAAGTATTCATTTTTGAAAAAAGTGATCTTGAGTAACTTACAAGAACCAGCTCTTGATGCCAATTGTAAAATATAGGAACACTTCACACTTAAACCAAGAGGGGGGTGAATTGGTTAGGCTTGATAAATTAAAAATTTCCTTTAACAAAATCAGAGTTTCCCTTAGGATCTTTATCACTTTTGAAACCAAGAATCCTTATTCAATCAAATGCTCAGCCCAAGGTATGCAATAGCTCAAGATTAAATTGATAAGCAAAGCAAGACAATCAATATGTATAGGATATAAGCAAGAACGAATTTAAACACAAGACACAAGAGATTTATACTGGTTCACTTCAAACACTATGAAGCTACATCCAGTTTTCTTCCACTCAACACTAGAATGGAGTTCCACTATTGCAATTTTCAGTCTTACAAGTAATTACAAAGTCTCCCTTTATCAACCCTAGATAAAGTTCAGAAACCTAAAACACTATTAGGTTCTTAGAGACCAACCCACTGAGAACACCACTCAGCACACCCCTAGAGAAACCCTATCTCTAGATTACAAGCAAGAAACCCAATTACAATAGAAATTCAAATACAATTCAAAACAGAGTTACAACCACAAAGTTAAGGAACGAAATCACCTGATGATCCAATGAATGATTATGCATATAAATGAATGAATCAGGTTGAAAGATGAAAATAAAACTCAGAACAACTCATTCCTTAAGCTTTGAAAAGAAACTTCTTGCTTCAAGAATCACTCAATAACCCATAGGTGTTTTAATGAAAGCAAGAACTCAAAGAAACCAGAAATCACCAAGAAAGTATTTGGAAAGCTTTGTGTAGGCTCAGAATACGAAAATATCAAGTTACGAATCAAGCTGAGCAAGGGTTCTATTTATAACAAACTTTTACAACTGTCAGTAATCGATTAAATGCGCCCAATAATCGATTATTTCACTTATGTAATCGATTAAACTGTTCCATAAAAATCTGGGTATGGGCAAAGAACCAAATAATCGATTATTCCGTTTTGTAATCGATTAACACAGGAACCTTCACAAACAGGGGATACACTGTGTAATCCATTACGAATTTTGGGAATCGATTAAGACAGAGAGTTTCACAAACTCAAAATCAGGCATATGAACTATGTAATCGATTACGGATTTTGGTAATCGATTATTGTATCAAAAATAGTTAAGCAGAGGCATTTAATGTAATCGATTACAAATATTGGTAATCGATTAAGGCAATAAGTTGGGGTTTTCTATTTGGCCTCTGTAATCGATTACAGTCTATTGGTAATCGATTAAAATGTTTATCAAGGCAGTTTATATGTAAATGAAGGTAAAATAATCGATTAATCCGATACGTAATCGATTACATTGTTCTTGAAGAGTTTTCCAGAAAGAGCTAAGAACAAAGTAATCGATTATATTATTAGGTAATCGATTAAAATAGTAGAAAACTGTATTTTTCCAAAAATCTTTGTTTCAATTCAAACACTTAATCAATTTATCAAAGCCTTGTGAATTCTATAACTCTAATTAAAGATTTAAATGAATGATATGAATGCAATGCACTTGGATCACCAGAAATGCTTCTTCTTTTTACATTTAATCACAAATTAATCTTCAACTCTTCAAGGCATGTTGAAAGTTCAAAACAAAGCTTGATCTTTTGTCCATTCTTCAAGTGACTCCTTTGAAACCAACACCATTTCTACGTCCATCATTGTTTCTGAAGCGATCCTCTCATCGCTCCTTTGGCCTCTGTGCCGGTGAGGGATTATCAAGTCTTTTAACAAATCGTGATAAGTGCCCTGCTTGGATAAGTTCTTCTATCTTATCCTTTAATGCAACACAGTCTTCGGTGTTATGGCCAATGCCGCGATGGTAACGACAATACCTATTAGGGTTTCCTCCTTGTTTTGAAGGAGCAGGCAATGTCACCTGTACCTCAGTGTTTTGAAGGAGCAGGCAATGTCACCTGTACCTCAGTGTTGAGGGAGTGTATCTTTTGAACCTGGGTCCTTTGGGGAGAAGCTATGGCTTATGCGGCCTTTGCTTCTTACTAGTCCTCCGAGGGTCGACTGTGCTGGAAGCCTCATGTTTTTCACGCTTCTATCCAACTTGTCGAACTTCATTGTGGAACTTTGACATTTCTTCCATCTGGATATAACCTTTGGCTCTTTCGCGTATTTTGCCCATGCTAGAAGGAGGTTTCTTACATAGACTGTCCACGAATTTACCAGGTCGCAGGGCTAGCATCATGGAATGCAGTGCTACCTCAGGGTTAAGGTTTCTAATCTGAGAGGTGACATGTGAGAATCGTTCCATGAACCTATGGAGGGGTTCATTATGGGCTTGTCGCAGCGTTGCTAATGCAGTGGATGTCATCTTATGAGTTCGGCTGGTAGCGTATTGTGCACTGAATTTTTCGACAAGGGTGTCGAAATTGTCGATGGACCGCTCGGAGAGATCTCCATACCATGCTAACACGGCTCCCTTTAAAGACGGAGAGAATACGCGGCATAATATGGCGTCATTCTTGGTGTAGAGATTTTCCTGTGAGAAGAAGGCATCGAGATACTCGTCCGGGTCCGTGGTACCGTCATACCTCTCTAAGTGTAGAGGTTTCCAGCCGAATGGACTGTCGACTTCCATGATACAATCAACAAGTGGATTATTCCGCGTGTTATGCCTCTACCTTTGATAGCCTTGTGTTGAGCTACGAATGGGTGGAGGGTTGACATGTCGAGGATGCGATTCACCTTGCGTCTGTTCCTCTCGGGTGGTAGGGGAGCATTCATCTCCATTGGGATGTTTTGCTCTGGCTTTATGCTGATCGCGTTCAGCTTTCAGCCTTTCGATTTCTTCCCGATACTTGCTTTCCATCTCCGCCATACGGTTCTGAAGTTGCTAAATGGTGTCGTCGTTTGTCATGGTAGCTTGTGGGGGGTTAGACGCGTCAACAGGCGTGTTGCGTCTAACACTAGAACTTGTGCTGACCATGAACGTGTACTGATGAATGATTGGAATAAGAGGCGGCAGGGTAAGTTTTACCTGGGCCCCACGGTGGGCGCCAAATGTTCTTACCAAAATCTGGAAATTCCACGTGTGAGGTAGGCGTGGCCAATGTGGACTCCAAATTCTGCACATCAGATGATGTGTAGGCTTTGCTTAGAGGAGGAACCTGCAAAACAAAAGAAAAGCACTCCGATGCTCAAGTAAGTATATCAATTTATAAGCGAATAAATGAGTATGAGAACTCAGTATAAGATGTAAAGAGTGAGTAACTTGAGTAATGCGTTCAAGTACTGTATGAAGGTGTGTATGGAGTGAGTTAGAGAGAACCTGTAGGGTTGTATTTATAGTGTGGAGTGTGGGCTTTGGACCTTTGTTTATTGATAATCTGTTGATAAGATAATATCAGATAATAGCAGGCAGTTATCTAATTCAAATATAAGATAATATGTCCTTATTGATATACTGTTATTTGTAGATAAATAACAACTTGTAGATAACTTGTTGAGATATGATATGATAAGGTGGTTGCACCTATTTGAATATCCAGGCATATTTGATATGCTGATAATATAAAGATATTGTGCAGTAGATAATAATATTCCTGTAGCAATCCGTGCTCCTGTAGCAGGGTTGTGTCTGTGCTCTTATGGCAGGACTGACGAGGAGCTTGAACACACATGTTCAGGTTGACCCCAGGGGAATGAATAAACACTATTTAATGCGGCAGTGCTTATGTGGAGGGTATCCACATGTACAGTGACCCCACAAATAATGGTCACATGTCATTTTACTATTTTTGACTGTACACAAAGAAAGAAAAAGAAAACTCCTAAAATTATCAAAAAATATTATTCTTCATTAAAAAAAAAACATTTTATTCTTTTAGATTTTTTTATAGAATTGTACTTAACTACATCTTTTAAAGAGAAGAGCAAATGAAAATAAGCTGGATTAAAATACTTTAAAAGTACGATGAGGGAACATATTTAAATCGTAAATAGATTCATCTGCATATAGGCGGATTGCTGCTCACTTTCTACTCAAGCCATACCAAAGTTATTAATAATATGTGACATCACTTTTTTAAACCACTTCTTAATTCTTAGTCTTAACTTTTTTTTTCTTTAATAATATAACTATTTAAGTTGCATTATTCAACACTATTTTTCTAACTTATTTTGTTTCATGATGTAACCACTCTTTGTTCTTTTATACTCTTTAAAACGCAATTAAGCTATCATAATAAAGTAAGAAAAAGAGTAATAATAGATGCTCTAACACATTCTTTTTACACAATTATTATTTATTAAAATTTATTGAAATTATAAAAAATAAAACCCCATTAAATAAGAAATAAAACAGATAAAACAAACAAAAAAATTATATAATTTTCAATAAATTCCGATCAATATCTTTAAAGAAAAATTCAACCAATAATAAAATATTATATTAAAAAATGTTAAAAAGTCTATTATTAACCTTTTCCATAAAGTAATCACAATTATTCAGTAAAAAAATAAAGTAATCACAATTCACAATCATTCTTAATTTTAGTTGGCTAAGTATTAAGCAGAGAATTGACCTCTGGAAACAAATACACAAGTGAAAAGTTTCCAATTACTCTAATGAGTATCCTGTGGCAATTGGATTTACATTTAACCATTTCTCATTGGCAAAAGAACCCAAATAATACACTTTTAATAAAAAATTATGAATTTGGGGCTGTTCTGAAACATATTACCAATCTGGGACTGTTGGTCACGTCCAGAATTGGGCGTGACCAGTCATGCCCAATTCTGGGCGTGACCTACCTCTATATAAGCCCCCCGATTTGGGTTTTCGTTCACTTTTTCCATTTGCGCCTTCTCTCTAAAAGTTCTTCCTTCTCTCTAAAGCTTCTGAGGGATTTTTCTCTGCACCGAAACTCTGCCGAAACTCTGCCAACAAGTAAGTAAATTTATTAATTATGAGTATTATTGAATATATTATTTTGTTGATTTTTAAATTTGTTAGAGCCAGACTATTTATTTCATGTTGTAGAAAAATGTTAGTCATCTCAACGGCATGCGAACTTTTTTATCTGTAATGGCAATAAGATGTTGTAACACAATTATTTTAAATTTATGATGTCTACAGGGAAGCTCTGTGAAGAAGTTATTATTTTTGTTTAGTGGAAGAAATGAGTTCAGGTGGTGAGTTTGTCCGTGTTGTGTTATTTTTTAATGGAAGGAAATTTGAAGGGCCACAGGGTGTTGTTTTTGAAGGGGAGAAAAGGCAGACACGTATTAAGCGAAGCTCAACAATGGGTGAATTACATAAGAAGATACAACAAAAATTGGGTCTGCAGGACAACCAATGTATCAGTTTACTTACAGGAAGATTATGGCAACGTCAACAGTACATGGGTTTTCCACTTGTGGATGATGAAGACATAGAATTGCTAATGGAAGAATTTTTCAAGCTGCCAACGATAGGTTTTCTAGAGTTGTACGTGGACTTTACTATAGCAGATGATGTTTTAGCCATCAGGTCAGTTCCTTTAAAGTCTACTATGCCTACATCGTCATATGCTCCTCCATTTGTAAACGTGTCTGAGGAAGATTCACATGACCCAACTTGGGTTATGGATGAGGATGACGATGATGAAAACATTGCAATGGAAGATCGTCTTCTTGAGGAGGATGCTAGCGCGTCGGATAATGACGACGATGGTGGTGTGAATGTGAGTGGATTCGAAGCAGGCACTGATGTGGGGGGGGGTCGTCTGAAATCCGTCATGATCCAGACGTAGGATGTGCACAATCAGAACAACCTGTTGAAGGTACGTAACATGACTGAAATGAATAATTAAGTGGTCTAAAATTTGGATATGTGCATCTTATATTTATTCATCTTATATTAGTGTGCATCTTATATTTATTCATCTTATATTAGTGTGCATCTTATATTTATTCATTTGATTTTGTGTTTGAAGGTGCTGAGGTGACTCCTTTTTGGGATGGAATTCCTCATTACACATATATCGATTGGAGTCATCCAAGCGAAGAAGAATCTTTTACCGATTCCGGTTCGGGTTCAGTGCAGGGACCATGGCAATTAGGGGATGCGTTGTTTGTTAAACAGGAATTCGCCTCCAAAAGGGACGCACAAATTGCATGTAAGCGGAACCTCATGAAGGACCATCAAGAAGCATATGTGGTTGAGAGCAAGCCTAACAAGTTTAGCATGAGGTGTATTGCTCATAACGAGGGTTGCCCATGGAAGGTTAGGGTAATTAAACCAATATTCCATGAGAAATGGATTGTTTCAAGATGGGGTGGCAGCCACAATTGCCTGAATAATCATATTTCACAGGGTCATAGACAGCTTGATTCCGATGTTATTGCTTCAGTTGTAGTAGGTATGTATTTTTTCAATTTCCTCTATATGTCATCCATAATTGTTCATTAAGGTTGTTTATTTTAATGTGAATGTTACATCTGCATTGGTAGGAATGATTAAGGAGGAACCATCTGTGTCGATTGCATTGGTTCAGGAAAGGATCACCCATTCATTTGGATTTAGAGTTTCATATCGTAAGGCCTGGTATGCGAAGCAGAAAGCCATGGCAATGATTTTCGGGAATTGGGAAGAATCGTACGCATTTTTGCCCAGGTGGTGTGGGTACATGCTTCATTTTTCACCAGGTTCTTTTTATGATATTCAAACCAATGATTATTTTGTGGCTCGTCGACTGGTACGGGGAAAACGTGTGTTTCATCGCATGTTCTGGACTTTCGGACAGTGTTGCCAGGCATTTAACTTTTGCAAACCGATGATTCAGATTGATGGCACTCATTTGTATGGGAAGTATACAGGGAAATTGTTGATTGCCACAGCTCAGGATGGCAATAATGAATGTCTGCCACTGGCATTTGCCATAGTTGAGGGGGAGACCTTGGAAGCCTGGGAATACTTCCTTGCTAACATTCGCTTCCACGTTACGTAAAGGCAAAACATATGTCTCATTTCAGATAGGCACCGGAGCATACTATCTGTGGCGAATCATCCTGGTTGGCAACCGCCATATGCTCATCACGTGTTTTGCCTTCGTCATATTGCCAGTAATTTTAACCAAAAGTTCAAGAATCAACGCTTGAAGAAGGCGCTGATGAATTTAGGTATGATTAACAAGTAATTTGAATATATTAAATGGATGTATCCGTAACTCGATTAGTGCTAATGGTATGATTGTTTTGCAGGTTATACTCCCTGTATGTCTCATTTTGAGGTGGCGTTAGCACGATTCCGTGATAGCAGTCCTGAGGTTGCAGAATGGATTGATAGCATCCCCAAGGAAAAGTGGACACGTGCATATGACGTAGAAAGGAGGAGATTTGGCCATATGACAACAAACTTGAGTGAATCAGTGAACAGGGTGTTGAAGGGAGCAAGAAACATGTCTATCGCTGCTCTGGTGAAGCACACGTACAGCAGATTGGTTGAGTATTTTGTAACAGGGGTCTGGCGGCTATTTCACATGATGAGCCTTCAACGCGGCATTGCAAGATTGTGGTTGATGCTATGAGGCATAATCAGTCTGTTGCCACAGGTCACCACATGCGCACATATAATCTTGATCAAACCCAATTTGAGGTTGCGGAGGGCTTTGAGACGTCATTTTCAGTTAACCTTCGAGAGCGTGTTTGTCAATGTGGCAAGTTTAAGGCCTTCAAATACCTATGTAGTCATGCCGTAGCTGCTGCATTACATATTCGTCAGAATCCATTGCAGTATGTGGATGATGTCTTCCTGGTAAGTAATTTGGTGCAGGCTTACTCAATCCCATGGCAGCCAATAGGTAATGAAGCAGCTATTCCACCGAGTGACGGTCCAGTTATCACACCCAACAGGGAAATGTTGCGTGGAAAGGGTCGTCCAAAGGCCACTAGAATACGTAACGAGATGGACGAAGTCGAAACTAGTCAAAGACGCCCCAGATGCGGAATTTACAAGACTGTTGGACATAATCGGAGAGCTTGTCCTGATCGTCGGGCTGTTTCATGAATTTTTAACCATGTCTGTAATACTATTTGTATGTAAATGCATTTGATTTTAAGGTTTTATATTTCCGTTTAAGAATATGTTTAGCCTTTTATCATGTTGACCAATTCGCATAACAAACAATTTAAGGTTTTGGACATTAAAAAAACAATGACACCGTGAATTGAAATAAAAAAAAACAAATTGAAATAACCACACTTATTGAAATATGAAAATAACAACACTAATTTGCAGTTTCACATTCCTTCTTCAATTTCGCCTACGGGTTAGCTAAAAACAGCTAAGATGTGTATTGCAGAATAACGTTTCCAGTAGTTGGATTCGGCTAACAGCTTCAACACATCTGCATCGGTTGTCAACTCTTTGATCTGATATTCGATTGTGTTGTCTGAATAAGCGTAATGGGATGGCTGTCGAAAAAACAATTTTCTTACCACCTATGAGTTGTGAATTCCATAAGGGGGGAACCCCAACAGGCGCAACTTGCTTGATTAGGTCCTTCAGTGTTTCAATGTTAGATCCTGAAGGAATTTCAAATCTTATTGGATTTGTTCCAATGAATGCATAACCAAAAAAATTGCCTTGCCGTGGTATCTTCCACTTGCCGTTGTAATATAGCATTGCATCATGTGTTGGGACGATGGTGGATTAAAGTAGGCTGAGTATGCCATCGGGTGTTCTGTTTATGCTACATAATATTTCTATAGGCCCAACGCTCGACATTTGTTCATTGCACATTAACATTAAGCAAACATCGTTATCGTTGGTCTGTTTAAGAGAATGGAAAAAATATTGCTGACCTGGTTGTAGGGATGGTTGCCTGTAGTAGATATCATCAACAAAATGGTCACTGCTAAGCATAAGGGTGTCGCATATCCTGCTCTTTAGTGTTTCAAAAGAACACTCATTCGGAACCCGCATTGGTATTGGAGAACTGGATTCAAAATAAACACCTGTTTGGTTGTGTTTCATCGATCCATTTGGAAAAAAGGAAGGCTAATTTGGAGTTAAGAATGGTCTGACTGCTTGTTTCTCCTAAGAATGCCATAGTATTCAGATTGAATTTCGTTGTGGAGGTCAGTTGTGTGGGACTGTCTGATTTATATAGGGTTCAATGACGCCCAAATGTAGGCATCTTTAGTCACGCCTAAATAGGGCATGTTCACTCACGCCTAAATTGGGCGTGTTCAGTCACGCCTAAATTGTTACGGCCCGGTGTTTCAATTGTGTATGTGTTTTTGTAATCACGATATTCATATGATTTACCTATGTTAAGACACTAAATATAACCACTAACATAAAGTCCACTACAAACAAAAATAATAAACGAACGTCTGAATGTCAAGTAAAGTCCACTACAAACTAAAATACTAAATAAACACTAACATAACATAAAAATAAAATAAAAACTAGGACTCAGGTGGCCACCGCTGACGACGCGCTTGACGATCGGGCAACTTCCGTCTGACAAGCCGCCGAGAAGAGCCTGCCTGAGAAGGGTCTGCCTGGGGAGGGGCTTCCTGAGAAGGGTCCATCTGGGGAGGGTCTTCTTGGGGAGGGTCAGCCTGGGGAGGGTCTGCCTGGGGAGGATCAGCAACTGCAGGTGGATATGTATGTCCCTGATATGGTGATGGTGGGTGGGGATAATGAGGAGATGGGGTCGCATGTTCTGCAGGTCCTGGCCAATCCCAACAACCAGTCGGAGTATAACCAACATCATCCAAGATGTTGGTTATTTCATCAATAGTCAGTCCGGTGTCAGGAACGTCACTGCTTGTCCCACACTGCATGTCACCCTGCCAACTGAAACCCTGATGGCCCATGTCCCCATGCTGTCTCGATTGCTGCTGAGATGATGGATAATAGAAAGCCTGACTGCCGTATGTAGGTGCTATCAACGGAGGCTTATAGCAACCTTCCATACGAGGCCTGGGAACTGGTATGGGCTCACGAACATCGAGCATGGCTTTCCGACGATGCTCTAATCCATGTCCCTCACGTCTCCCATGAGGAACAACCACATGCACCTCTGGGTCATGTTGAAGCTGTGATGGGGGTGCAGGTGGGCCTGGCTCCTCCAAGTGACAACTCTCTCGGAACATGCACATAATACGCCCCACCTCCTGGTTCAAGTATGGCAAGCTGAATCCAGGCCAATCATTACCGCTACTTGTAGAGTACAACATCTCCAGGCCATCAAACTACAAATCACACAACAAATTCATTAGCCCAAACAATAACGCCATTAAAATGTCAATTACTTTACAAATTAAATTTAAAAACACTTACACCACGGCCCATCCTGGCATGGAATTTCGTCACGTATCGTTTCCCATTCTCCCTGTACCAAACCATGTACTCATGGCTTGGTGACATCAACCCAGTCAGTAGGGGGGCAGCTCTATGTGCTGGTCCCTTCTCTCCCATCGACAGATAAAGGGTCTTAGCTTACGACTCCAATTATCCATTTGTTTGCCTCGCAGGGATAGGTCATGCACGCCCTCCAACTTCCTTGGCCTTCGTGGGATTGGCTGATCCCTTCCAAATTTTCGCATGCAACGGTCAAGATGAGAATATTCAACTGTGTGGAAGCATATAATTGGACTGGTAGCCATCCACAATAGTAGCACCAAGGAAGTGATACCCTGCATATGGTTGCCAAACCACCTGAATAAAACAATTAAACACAGAATTAGGAAAGAACAATGATTACAAACAATGCAAATTATCCAAGTCAATTGACCAAAGGTTATTTAAATCAAAACACGTACCTCATCCCGCGTAAGGGAATCTAATCTTACCCGATACCAGGGAAGGTCGTGTACACGAAACCTGGCTAAGGCATTAAACCTAATTTGAAAATAAATGACATTAGACTACTTATCAGACTCATTAATACGTAGTTAATAAAAGAAAATAAGAACACATACTTGTGGCCGTAATGCCACTCCTGGTGAGTAGGCTGAGGTATAGCTGGAGCAATGGGTGGGAATCTGAGCCACGCCCATATTTGGAGAAGCACGTGACACCCACCTATGTCACTTCTATCTGGATCTGTACATTCACACATTTGTGTAAACAAATGTGCAAGGACGGCAGAACCCCAGCTATACCTACCTATGTCTGTCATGTCTCCTGCGAGCAAAGGGACATAGCGACAGCCGACAGTGCTTCCGTCGGATCTGTCGCATAGTAGCCATGATCCAATGATACGTGCAATGTGCGCCTTTGTAAACCGCATGACTTCTATCAAATCCCCACCTACCTCGCCCCAATGTGCATAATTCCTGTCAAAGTAAGACAGGCGCATAAATCCTCCTCTTAGCTCAGCCTCCTGAGCAGGATGACCGAAGACCTCCTCGACGACGGTGGCCCAGTCATCTGACGTCGCTCCGGTCACGACATTACCTTCACTGCCTAAACCTAAGATACCAACCACGTCTTCCAACGTGATGGTCATCTCTCCATGCGGCATGTGAAACGTATGTGTCTCTGGTCTCCACCTCTCAACCAAAGCACTAATAAGCGCAGGATCGATCTAAAGTCAAGTTTAAAATAATCAATGTGTATGCACACATATAAATCAAAACATTTATAGTAATCACTTCATATGAATCATTCTTCAATTAAAAAATTTATACCTGAATATGTCGCATGCGTGCGACATGTAAGAATCCTGCCTGTCCTAACATCACCGCAACGATTGCAGGAATATCGTCACAGTCTGGCCCCCTGCGAATTTACCACGTCGCGTCTTTAACACCCGGCATCTGTCCTCGTTCCACACAGCCTGTGAAACGTGAGTTCGCTGGGTATGCCTCCGCAACACCCCCCACTTATACGGGGTAGCCACAACATGGGTCGTCGGATCACTCCCGTCACCTTCGTGATCGGATCCAGAACGTGAAGACGCCGAAGATGATGAATCAGCCATCTATGAGACTATTTAAATATAATGAAAACAATATTATAATTAATAAATTGTATTACCTTAATTACCTTAATTAAATTACAATACAAATAAATTACCTTAACCCTAAATTGAACAATTTCAAATTTAATCCAAATATTTTAATTTGAACACTAAGTCCTTAACACTAAATCCCACATACTAAACCATTAAATACAAAAAATCCGCATCCATTAACTAAACAAAAATTCCTAAACCCCTAACCCATAACCATTTACCCCTAAACACTAACTTAATTTAGTCAAATAATTTAAATTTTAAAAATAAATCCTAAACCCTAACTAAACCCTAAACGCTAAGTAAATTAAATGCTTCAATTTTAGTTATCCAACTTAACCCTAAACCCAAATCGTCACCATTAAACTAAAACCTAAACACTAACTAAACCCTAAACAATAACTAAACCCTAAACCCTAATCACTAACTACACCCTAAACACTAACTACCCCCTGATCACTAACTAAACCCTAGTCACTAAGTAAACCCTAATCACTAACTAACCCCTAAACACTAACTAAACCCTAATCACTAACTAAACCATAACTAACCCCTAAACACTAACTAAACCCCAATCCCTAACTAACCCCTAAACAATAACTAAACCCTAACTAACCCCTAATCACTAACTAAACCCTAAACAATAACTAAACCCTAATCACTAACTAACCCCTAATCACTAAGTAACCCCTAAACAATAACTAAACCCTAATCACTAACTAACCCATAATCACTAAGTAAACCCTAAACAATAACTAAACCCTAATCACAAACTAACCCCTAAACACTACCTAAACCTTAATCACTAACTAACCCCTAAACAATAACTAAACCCTAACTAACCCCTAAACACTAACTAACCCCTATTCACTAACTAACCCCTAATCACTAATTACACCCTAATCACTAACTAAACCTTAATCACTAACTAGCCCCTAATCACTAACTAAACCCTAATCACTAACTAAACCCCAATCACTATCTAACCCCTAAGCCCTCACTAAACCCTAATCACTAACTCCACCCAAAACCCTAACTAAACCCTAAACAATAACTAAGCCCTAACTAACCCCTAATCACTAACTAAACCCTAATAACTAACTAAACCCTAATAACTAACTAAATCCTATAAGCTAAAACCTAACATTTTTCTACAACATTAAATAAATTGTGTGGGTCTAACAAATTTAAAAATCAACAAAATAATATATTAAATAAAACTCATAATTAATAAATTAGCTTACTTGTTGGCAGAATTTCGGCAGAGGTTCGGTGCAGAGAAAAATCCCTCAGAAGCTTTAGAGAGAATGAGGAGCTTTTAGAGAGAATGAGGAGCTTTTAGAGAGAAGGAGGAGCTTTTAGAGAGAAGGCGTAAACGGAAAAAGTGAAGGAAAAGTGAAATCGGGGGGCTTATATAGAGGTAGGTCACGCCCAGAATTGGGCATGACCAACAACCCCAGATTGGTAATATGTTTCAGAACAGCCCCAAATTCGTAATTTTTTTATTAAAAGTGTATTATTTGGGTTCTTTTGCCATTTCTTTTCTCATTTTCAAAATGTTACCACAAATACTATTACAAAGGTCAATCTTCGATCAACATAATGATCAACACTATAAAAATGAACTTAAACCTTATTATCTTGCCACCACAATAGTGACCAATATTCCAAGTTTTAAAAGAAAAATATGGCTATGATATCACATATCATCATGCTGCACATGTTTTTCACGGAAGTCCACTAATTAAATATTACTTGGTCACCAAGTTTAACTACCAAACAAAAACTTAGTATACATATATAGCATGGAAAAACAGTCAAACTATAGATACAAGTTTAATTTCCTTAATTTATTGTGACTCTTTTACTTGCATGCCAAACCAATCCAATAATCACATGACTATAAATCAAATCCACCCCATTAATCATGTGCTCTCAAAAACACACAATATTGTCTAGCTAAGACACAAAGATGGCAGTTGGTGTTGAAGTTGCTGAAGCATATGTGTCGTGGAAGCAGCATAAGGAGAAAATGAAGGAAACAGAAAAGGGAAGAACCAAAATGAACAAGATTGGTGCCAAGGCCAATACATCAAGTGGATGCTTCTCTTTGTTTCCCAAAAGGCTCAGAAGACATACACGGGTAAGAGACGGCGATGAGAAAGACTTGATTAAGGTTTCAACAAATCCATGAAAGCCATGTTTTGTTGAGACATTGTAACATAATCTTGTTGTAATATACAGAATGTTGTCGGTTTGATGTTTCTGGTCTTAAACTTCACCAGATGGGTGAATGTTATGTACCTTCGTATATAGAGGCTTAAGTTTCATATAAATTTTAGATTAAATGTATCGTACTTTCTTTTTTAATAAACTAGTAACTAGTAAGTGTTTTGTGTATTATTAAAGCAGGAAACGAATAAAGTTAACTAAGTGTGTTTTGTATGTATACACCCCTCATATCCTTATACAATAAAAAATATTTAGTTTCAATATGTATATTCATGTTCACCCATACTACTAGAAAGATTAATTTTAACATCGTTACGTTAATATTGATTATTAAAAAAATCAATGTTAATAAAAACGTGGTTACAAATTTGTGATTAACAGGATGTCATTAACATCGATTTTTAATAAAATTTATGTTGATTTATGCTGAACAACATGATTTTACTGAAAATCGATATTGTTGTTCTTAAATCAACATCGATTTTTAATATAACAGATGTTGATTTCACATGTTTTACTATTTTTTTATTGATTTCTTATTATGCGATATCGATTTTTTAAAAATCGATGTTATGATGTTATGTTAACATCGATTTTTAAAACCGATGTTAACGTTGATACGTTCAACGTTGGTAGTTTCAACATCGATCAAAAAATCGATGTTGAATGTAAAAAAAAAAAAATCAATGTTGAATGTTATTTTCTAATAGTATTAATTCATATTTTCAACTCTTTCATGGTATCAGAGCACTAGCTCTTGGGGTTCTCAAAGTTAATATCACTCTTATTTCTTAAAAAAAACAAATTAAAAATATGTATTCGAAATATGAATCATAATTAATATTGTATTGTTCTCATATATATTATGCTTATTTTGAATTAAATCCTTATAAAAACAAATGATGAAGGCAATATTAAAAATATTTGTATATAAAAATATTAAAAAGCCATAAAAAATGTTATGCATAAAGATGGAGATCTATTTTAATTTAATATTTTACTTGTTAGGAAGTGAGAAAAAAATATATAGTGCATCAATAAATTGTGAAAATTGAAAAATACCCTTCACGATCAATTTTAATTAAAAATTAATTTTTATTTAAAATCAATTTATTAGTTGATCTAAATATACACTAATGCATGGTAGGTTCTCTTTGTATTAGCTAAAATGCTAATTCATTTTTTTTTAACTTGTGTGTTCACCTAAATGGAATGAATGCTACTTATGTAGGTGTTAATTTTTTGTCTCATTGGGGCTATTCGATTAATGCGGGTTTTTAGAGGAACTTAGGGAGTGATCTATCATTTTGGATATTTTTATAAAGAAAATATTAATATAGGTCTCTTTTCATTAACTTAGTTTGATAGATCAATAATATAGTTATGTTTAGATATTAACATCAATTTTTATAAAAATCGATGTTGTTTGATCAATTGACAACATGATTTATAAAAATCGATGTTGTGTGTATATGTTAACATTGATTTTTATAAAAACAAATGTTGTTTGATCAATTGTTAACATCGGTTTTTATAAAAATGTTGTCGTTTTTCCCAAATTAAAAATCCTAATCTCAGTTTTTGTTGCATTCATTATCAATACCTCAACTCTTAGTCTCACTCGCGACATTGCTCACTCTCAACATAGGTGTTGCCATTGGCCATCGTCGTCTTCCACTGGCTTGGTCGTTGTCTCGAGCCTTCATCACCATCACTTCGTGTCACATGTGAAAACCATATTTCTTCAACACATTTTTTGTCGAACCATATTTCTTTTTCATAATGCTGCTTGGTATTAAGAAGCTTAGTGCTATCTGTGTTGCTTTTTGCATAACGTTGTCATAATACTTTCATAATCCTGTGTTGCAGTTTTTCATAATGTTGTATGTGTTTCTTTTTGCATTTGACTTTTGGCATTCAAGTTCACTCAAAATACATATAGTTATCCTCTGTAGAATGCCAACATGACGAGATAGATTTTGAGTTCTTAGGTGTTGTGAACTCAGCAAGTGTACCGTTCGTTTCAAGTAATAAAGTGAGTAAGTAAAGTATCATCTCCATAGGGATTGAATGCAAATTTATTGTAACTTAACATCTTAGAAATTGGAAGACAAATAATAAATTGAGAGAGTTGGTTGAATTTGTGTGATTACGTAACTGAAATTAAATAACAGAAAATTAACAAGAACGTAAACTAAACTTAATTCGATTGTTATGCAGTGTTGAGAAAAATTGTGGTTAAAGCGCATTCCCCTATGATCCCCACCTTCTATACTTAGATTGATTATTAACTTGAATTATTTCTAATTACTCAGCTGATGTATTCTCACAAATTAGCTAAATCCTAATCCCTTAGCAATTTAACCCTTTGGTGAAATTAGAAACCCTAATCCCTTAATGATTCCCTCTTAAACCAAGCATTCAGCAGATACATCCTGAAATTGCTGCAACTACACATTCCTATCCCTAGGTAATGTATAAATTGTCATTTTACTCATTTCAGAAACTAGAATCCCAATATCCCTATTGTGAATCCTAACCCTAAGCATCTTAATAGAATGGCTAGTCCCAATTAAGAACAACACATGAAGAACAGAATAAAATAAAACAATTATGATAATTCTCATTAAAACCAATCAAGACGTAGAGGAGTCCACATAGGTTCCTGCTCTAACCATAATACAAGAATTTAGCCAAGCATACTCAGAACTGACATTAATCTTGCACTTAGCATGTTCCTAGAGAAGAATTACCAGAGGAAGAGAAGAAGTTACAACAGAGTTGCTATTCTACAATTTCCCTAATGAATCCAATCTTCTCCAAGGGTTCTTCAATGGCTTCTTCTGCAGAAAATCTTCAAAAGGTCCAGAGGAAGGTTCTTCTTTGTCTCCCAGAGGTCCCTTTTTATCCCCCATACGTTCTAGGTTTAATTTTGGTAACAAGGAACTGTTCCCCAAGCTAAATCAGTATCAAATCTTTTAAATCAGGAAATATCGTGCTTGTGGCGCGACCAGCGCGGAGTCCCACGCTGATCGTGTGGGACATTCGAACTGAATGCCTGATTTTGATATCATAGCGCTACTCGTGTGGATGGCCACGCTGATAGCATGGCTTATTCGAGTTGGAAGGTTGGCTTTAAGCATCTGGCGCGAGTTCAAGCGCGATCTGCGCGGAGTCTTCGAACTGAGTGTTTGATCTTGATACTTTGACGCTGATCGCATGGGAATTGGCGCGAGTCGTGCGGCTTGTTCAAGAGTACTAGCTTGCTCTTTTTGCTTCTTTTCCTCTCTTGTTGGTTCTTAAATGACAAAATAAATGAGAAATTAAAGTAATATGCAATTAAGTGGTAACTTACCAAATCCTGATCTAATTTACTAATTCTTAAACAATTTATTAATCAATTAATCCTAAAACTAATATATGCTGGAAGCATATCATTAGGCAACAATACATGACAACCATACACTGTCCACACTAACATATACACACATGGAAAAGGAAGCAAAGAGCAACAATTGAACCTCTGGTTTGACCCAACTGTTGATTTTCCCAATTACACCATTCACTGGAATCCCACATCAATTGTGAGTTGATAAATTTCATCAAAACACAAAGCTATTCATTTTTTTACTCGAAGCATGTATGATCCATTAACTAACTATGAGTCTATGACAGGTACATCAGGTCGTATGTTGATAGTGTGCCAATTCGGGTTTTTCAAAACTACGAAAAATAAAGCATCACTTACCCAACCAAGCAAGGAATGAGGATTTACACCACCCTACAAAATGCAGACGAAGCGTGCCAATTCGGGTTTTTCAAAACTACAAAAAAATGAGCTTTGCTTACCCAACAAAGAAAGGAATTAGGGGTTACACCACCCTATGGAATGCAGACGAAGTAGAGACCGAGGATGATGAGAGCTATACAGAAGAAAGCACGGGGGAGGTGGGTGCGTTCACCGAGGAGGATTATGAAGATAGCAGTGCCAGCAAAGGTGGTGGCATTGGTGATGGGACGACGGCAGGGAGAGCGGGGCATCAGAGAGGATGGCGAAGAAAGTGGCTGAGGCAGAGAGATTGATGAGAAAGGAATCGAGTATTGCCAAATAGTGTCAGTGAGATGGTCTATCTGAGTAAAGAGAGCGTGAGAGATGAAGTTGAGAATAACAGGAAGAGAGCATGAGAGAGTAAGTGAATTAGGGCTCGTGGAGACAAGATATATTTTCAAATGTAGGTTAAACATCGGTTTTTCAAAAAATGATGTTAACATCAACTCGCTAATATCAATTTTTCAAAAATCGATGTCAACATGAGTTCGTTAAAATCGATTTTTAAAAAATCGATGTTAACGAACTTATGTTATTTATGAATATGGCACCGCATTTTTGTTAACATCAATTTTATTAAAAATCAATATTAATATAACGATGTTAAAATCATTCATTCTATTAGTGAATATTCCTAATTAATTTTACTTGTATTGCTACATTTGGAAGTTTAACTCTGTATATAGAAGGTACAATCTATAAGAAACTTTTATGTTTTTGAAGTAAAAAATATCTTTAGATATAAAATTTATACGATATGCTACATATAAAGAATGACGGTGACCGACAACATTTCATCATATGTTGGTTAAAAGATAATGACACGTATAAGCCAATAAGCATCATCACTCTAAATTTCCTCACACGTCCAAATCCCCACTATAAAAACACCACTTACCACCTCTTTGTTTGAACACTCACTATATAGTATTCTCTTACACAGTGATTTTTAACACAAGCATAAACAACTTGCATTGGTGCAAAACTACCTACCTCTATCTGAGACAGAAAATCAACTATTCACCATGGCTGTTGATCCATCTGCCTCAGGTAAGGATGATAACATTGGTGATTACCAAATCTACATGTCGATGAAAACATGGCAGTGGAGCACACCAACAACCTGTCAGTGTGAGTTACATTATGCCTTACGGTAGAAATAGACGATTGACACAACCATCTTGATCTCACTTTCTATCAACCAATTAGCCAAGGAAGTGGATTTTTGGTTCTCTTCTCTATTTACATTATCCCAACTTAACTATCTCTCTCTCTCTCAAACAAAGAAAACTTCAACTCTCTTCAGTCTCTCTTTCTCTCTCGAAACTCCAATTTCCAAACCCCACGCCCTCACCAAAGCTATGGATAATATTAAGAGAGAAGAGAACCAAAGGAAAGAGCGCAAATAATGTTTCCACCGCTGTAAGAGCTGTGATGGAAAATTTGGAGATGGCGAAGTACGGAGGAGGTGTCGAGATCAGAGAAGGTGGTGGTGGTTGTAATGATGGTGTTGGAAAGAAGCGAAAATAAAGTTATGTTTCGTTGTTGAGAACAATTATGTATAGCTGGATAGCTATTGAATTAATCTTGGATCACTCACTCTCTCCAAGGTATCTATGAGGAAGATACCTTTAAGTCAAGCAGAACACCGTACACAACAATATTAATCTTGGGTGTGGTGTGTGTGCAAAGTGATAGCATATATTAAGGTTCTAGAGAGAATCCTTTACCTGTGAGCATACCTCTTATATATATAGGGGTGTTACCTCTACGTTAGTTGCTACCACCTTTCATTCAAAGCCAATATAACCTCCTGATAGATAAGATATAACCTTTTGTTGTTGAGATTATAATATCTGCTTGTTGGGATCTTTGATAACCATCGTGCACGTTGTTGAGATCTTCTTAGTTAGTTATTATTGAGATTCTGAGCTAACAAATCCTTAATGGGCTTCGCAATAACAGGACATTATATTAGGCCCATTTATTGGGTCCGTAACAGTTACCCCCCAGCCCAGTTGTCTAGGCTTCTAGGCAACCGGGATATATTAGTTGACAGTTTCATCTTCTAGTTCTGACAGGTTCTAATCTGTGCACATTATTCTCCCCCATTTTTGCTTATTTTGTTGACATTAATCCCGGCTTTGTATACATCAGCTTGTGGTCCATATTACCACTGTGACTGTCCATATCTGAGTATTGTATGCGCTTCCACATCCCGCTTCCCAGCTTTTGTATATACCAGGTTTATACACTCACCTATTGCCCCCCAGATTTGGACTTTCACAGGAGTTCCCACATCTTGTTAGGAATAGATGACGTTTGTGTTAGTGACTTTTTGCAAGTTGTCATATCATCTGCTGTAGTACACTATTGACGTTCTATTTTCCCGCTGCGATACACATGCGCATTTAATGCCATGTCATTTCATACTACGCGTTAATTATTAAATTTTGAACTGCATAGTCTTTTTTGCCCCTGGATATGACGCTTCACACACGTTCGATGGTTACGATTGCATGTTCATTCGACGATTATGCGACGTTTTGCACTACTCCGACGGTTACATTTTCCATTCTCCTTTGTGTCTATATATTCTCTTTATTTTTCATTTGCATTTTCTTGCTCTAGTACATCTTCTTTCTGAATACTCTGTGTTTTCGAGCCTTCAGTTCTGTCATTTTCAGCGTTTCATCTCCTGAACTTTTGAGAAATCTTCACAAAATAGGTATCATTCACTATCACTGAACTTCTTACTTTTGTTTTATTTCAACTATAGTTCGTTGATTCTTCTTGGGTCATTTTCCCTCTTTGTTAATTTCTTGGATCATTTTCTGAGTTTTTTCGCCTTTGCTGCAAAAATTTTGATTCTTCAGCCAGTCTTCTTTTCTTGTTGTGAACATCTTGATTCTTCAATTCTTTTGCAAAATTTGTTGTTCTTCATTTATCATGAACTTCTCTCCCAAGGAAGAGGCTAGATTACGCCAAACTATCCCCCCTAGGGTTGGATATTGGTTATTTGGTTTGCCCCTTCCTGAAGAAGAAAAGGAAAAAGCGTTGTTGTGTCCAGATACTAGTTGGGCTATTAGCATTCTAACTCGTGTTGCAACCAAAAATTTCCTTCAGGTATGTCACTTCCTTACTGATTTTTACTTTCTTTGTCATAGGTGTGTATGGATCCTTCGTTGGGACAAGTTGTCGAGTCCTCCTCTGCCGAATCGCGTCCTGATTCCCCGTCTCCTCCTCTCACACTATTCGAGCGTAATTCGGAAGATGTTGTTGCGCTTCCTATTGGGAATCAGGAAAATTTCGTTTTGCACCCTCCGGACAAGAGTGAGCCTATTTGCTCTTTGAGGGAAGACCATAATCCTTCTTTTTTCTTTTTCTACAAAGATTTGATAACCTGGATAGGAATTCGATTCCCCCTATCTGAATTTCAAATGAATGTTTTAAACCATCTTCATTTAGCTCCTGCACAACTTCATCCTAATAGCTGGGGGTTTATAAAAGCCTTTGAACATTTTTGAGAATATTTAGAAATCGCCAGTACCATTACTCTTTTCTTTTACTATTTTGTTGTTCATACGAGTGGGACGGGTAGGGAAACCGCAAATAGGAAAGGATGGACCTCTATCTGGGGTCGTAATGATCGAAAACTCTTCCATATATATACTGAGTCCTTCAAAAATTTCAAAAACAAATATTTTAAAGTTATTGCCGAACCCGACAAACAACCTTTTTTTCTTTGTTCTACTGATTCTCGGGACGTAGAGTGGAAATTCCCTCTCTATTGGTCCCACACTCATCATGAATTTCCTCCATCCACCTATCGTTTTGAGGAGACGGATCTCTCGGACTCTAACGTTTTTTCGATTACCCAGATAGCAGCATATAAAGAAGCTTACGGTCCTCCTAGTGTTGCTTCTTTTATTCGTAATTATCAATCTGGGCATCTCGCTCCACCGAGTATGATCATGGCCTTCTTTATTTGTTTATATAAGATTGTGTTTAATTTAACTATGCCTTTTCTTTTACTATGCAGTTCCTGAAATGGGAAAGCAAGTATCCTCTAGTTTAACCCTGGTTTCTGGTGCTGGAAAGACTACCCCTCCGGTCTCTACATCCGGCGCCCCCCAAACATCCAAACAACAACGTCGGGCTCCTCCTCCCTTCATTGTTGCTCTTAAGGGGAAAAATGTTGCGCCCGCTGGTCCAGCACCGAAAAGGAGGAAGATTTCCGGTGCTCAAAAGGAAAAGGCTATAGTTGCGACAAATGCAGCTGCTCCAGCCAGCAAAGGAAAGGGCCCGGCTATTGAATCAACATCAGGGGCAGCTATTGTCTCACCCCAGGCTCCTATTAGTCAGCCACCTACAGCTACCTCCTCTTCGCCGATCGTCGGGCTGTTACTTGGGACTCTTTGGGAAAGGGGTTTTTCTGACAAGCTCTTCAAAGTCGCCCGGGCGCCAAAGCATTTCGCGAAGTTGGCTCTCTTCACAGATGATGAAATTCGACAACTGAGCGTTATTGAGCTCAACGCTATGAAATGTGCATCCTTGGTTCAAAGTTTAGCAACTATGAATTCCAGGTATGCTAAAGCTGTTGACGAGCTTCACTCATCTCGGGAGGAAACAATGAAGACCCGTGAAGAGATGCTTCTGGATCAAGATACACTTCGAGCATCCCAGGAGGAGGCCGTGAAGGCTCGTGAGGAGCTCCAGATCTCTCAAAGTACTACTACAAAGCTGTCGTCTGATCTAGATGCTCTACGAAAAAGCCACGCTATGAAGACTCAAAGTTATAAGGAGTTGGATGCATTGTATATCAAGCGAGAGAAAGCATTGCAAGAAGCTGAAGCGGAGCGGGAGTACTTGAGAGATCAGCTCACGGCAGCTGTGGAGGGGTCATTCAAAAATACTTTGGAGCAAGTTCACTGTCTGAACCCTGGGGTTGAGCTCAATACCGAAAGTATGCACTTTAGAGCTTATGTTAGTGATGGCAAGTTGGTCCCTCCTTCTCCTTGTGAAGATTCAAGAAGTGACGCAGATGATGATGAAACTCATGAGGAGGAAGAAGTGACCCCTGCCATTCAGACCAACGCACAAGATCAATCTCGGGCAACATGAATATTGAAGATCCGGGATGCCGGTGTTAAACTTGTATTGTTTTTATTTTATTTCTGGGGTCTGTGAGCCCCATTTTAATGTGTAACAAACATTGTCGGGCTTGTTCTCGATTTTATTTATCTGATTTTCTTCATACATAAATTTTTTATGAAATTCCAACCACGTTTGGAATTCTACTCATGTATATGAATCCGCATTATATCGGATTTTATTAAATGATTTGGCCAAAATCAAAAATATTTTTTCCGCATGCTGCATAGATATTCATCTGGTTTCATCGACTAGGCATTATATTCCACAAAGATGTGTTTCGCTTTATGTTCGTAACTTGTTCCAGGTTATTAACCCTGAACTTAATCTTAACCAAGATTATTGTGCTACATGTAGAAATTGGAATTTTTAACCAAACTTTCCCACATTTTAACCTGATTAGGGTTTAAGTAACACATCTCTCTTTATTAAGATAATAACTTTGATGCGTTGTATATACGAATATTATATCTGGGCATATTTCACAACCTGACCACGATGATCATTTATCTTTACTATATGCAAAATCATATCAAAGACAAATGCTTCATTTATTTGCAACTTGCTATAAAATGACAACATGATTGCCAAATTAAGCTTACAGGTCCTAACAAAGGAAAACTTGCTATAAAATGACATCATAATGTCCATGGACTAGGTACAACGTGATTGCCAAATTATGCGTACATCTTAGGAAATATTATTACTTGCCAAGAGCACGACTTCTAACACATAAGCTCCCTCACCGAGTTTCTCCGTAACCCGGTAGGGTCCTTCCCAGCTGGTTGCTAGCTTCCATCCCTGGCATTCTTGTTTCCAATATATGCTCGTCGAAGTACTAAATTGCCTGTGTTGAATGTCTGGGGTTTCACTTTTTTGTTGTACTTGGCGGCTATCAGTTGTTTTGCCACCAGATCTCGACAATGCGCTGTAACCTGGACTTCATCAATTAAGTCCAACTCTATAACTAGAGCTTCATTGTTATTCTTCTCTTCTGCCTGAATAACATTCTTTCTCCTCAAAGATGGTTGACCGATCTCAACTGGAATCATTGCCTCACAACCATATGTTAATCTAAATGGGGTTTCTTTCGTGGAAGTTTGAACGGTGGTCCAGTACCCCCACAGAACGTAGTATAGTTGTTCAACCCAACTGGAACCGGCATCTTGCATACGCTTTCTTAACTCGTCTATGATCACTTTATTTGCAACCTTGGCTTGTTCGTTTGACTGTGGGTGTTCTGCCGAAGCGAAATGATGCTTGATCTAGAATCTGGCCATCATCTCCTGGAACCTTTTATCAGTAAACTGAGTTCCGTTATCTGTAATGATTTCTCCGGGAATGCCAAATCTGGAGATGATGTTTCTTTCAAAAAATCTTTGAACCCAGGCTGAAGTTATGGTGCTGACAGGTTCTACTTCGATCCACTTGGTGAAATAATCCACTGCCACTATCAGCCACTTTAGTTGTCCTTTCGCTGCTTTGAATGGTCCCAATAGATCCATTCCCCACTTAAAAAAGGGTCATGGAGCCGAGATAGACTTTAATTCGGCCAATGAGGACCATATTATCTTGGCATGTTTCTGGCAACTCTCACATTTCTTGACGTGATTCCTTGAATCAGCTTCCATAGTTGGCCAATAGTAACCTGCCTGCAGGGCTTTCCATGCTAATGCTTTAGCCCCCATGTGTTGGCCGTTAATTCCTTCATGTATTTCGATAAGTATGTACTCGACTTTATTCGGGTTAATACAGACTACCATCAAAGTATGTAGCCCTTATGGTATAAGTCATCTTCCACAATGGTATACATAACAGCATCATCCACCAACTTTTTGGTTTCTAAAGCATCGTCTGGCAAGACTCATCTCTCAAGGTAATCAATCATAGGCATACCTCCTGCTGAATCACAGTTCTGTGGCTTCCTGGATTCTTGGTGCTTACTAATTTGGATAAGATATCGGCCCTGGAATTTTCCACTCTAGGAATGTGATTAACAGTAATTTCATCAAAGTCAACCATGATTTCTTTGACTTTATTCAAATACTTTGCCAACAATGGCCCTTTCACTTGGTATCGTCCTTCAATCTGGGCTGCAACAAGCTGGGAATCAGTAAGTACTTTTACCCTTTTAGCTCCTTGCTCTTTTGCCTAGGCCAAACCGGCTATCATTGCTTCGTATTCAGCCTGGTTGTTGGATGTATGGAAGTTTAACTGGAGAGATTGCTCCACTATTATTCCCTCCGGGTTTTCGACTATGATTTCGACTCCACTTCCTTTAACATTTGATGATCCGTCAACATATACCTTCCACACATCGTTGTCGTTTCGCACCCCTCCATCAGACGAGGTTAACTCCATAATAAAGTCTGCAAGCGCTTGAGATTATATAGCGTGTCGGGATTTGTACTTCAAATCGAACTCGAACAATTGTATTGCCCAGTTTATCATTCTTCCTGCCAAGTTCAGTTTATGGATGACTTGTCGAATTGGTTGATTGGTTTCGACAATGATTGTATGGCCCTGGAAGTAAGGGCAAAGCCTCCTTGCCGTCACCAACAATACGAAAGCTACTTTTTCTAACTTTTGGTATCTTATCTCAGAATTTCGAAAGAGCACAGCTTACAAAGTAAACTGGCACTTGTGCGTTATTAATTTCTCTGGCCAATACTGCACTAACCGCTTTATCTCCCACGGACAAGTACAATATCAAAACTTCTCTTGGTTCTAGTTTTGACAGTACAAGAGGAGAAGCCAAGCATTTTTTAATTTCTTTACATGCAGCTTCGTATTCCGGATTCCAACCTACTGTAGCCTCCTTTTTGAGTAACTTGAAAAAAGGAAATGCCTTGTCGGCTGATTTCGAGAGAAACTGGGTTAAGGCCGCCAAACGTCCTGTCAATTGCTGTACTTCTTTTTTAATGGTTGGAAACTGCATGTCCAACACAGCTCTGCACTTGTTTGGATTAGCTTTTATTCCTCTGTTAGTCAGCATGAACCCCAAAAATTTTTCGGCCAAAACACCGAAAGCACATTTGACCGGGTTCAATCGGATCTTGCATTCCCTTAACTTACTGAACGTTTCCTCTAGGTCCTTTATATGATTAGCCGGGTTAGCTGTCTTGACAATCATATCATCAATGTATACTTCAATATTTTGGTCGAGATGATGATGGAATACTTTATTCAACATTCTTTGATACGTGGCCCCTGAGTTCTTTAACCTAAAAGGCATAACATTATAGAAGTAATTCTCATTTTCACCTATAAAAGCCATTTTATCTTGGTCTTCTGGGTACATTGCTATCTGATTATATCCAGAGTAAGCATCCATGAAGGACAATAATTGGAACCTGGATGAGTTATCCACCAGCTGATCAATGTTGGGCATGGGGTATGAATCTTTAGGGCATACTTTATTTAAATCAGTATAATCTGTGCACACCCTCCATTTTCAGCTAGGCTTTTTCACCATTACCACATTAGACAACTAACTGGTGTATTGGATTTCTCGAATGAACCCGGCTTCGAGTAGCTCTTTAACATGTTCTTCTAGTGACAGTTTTCTTTCTGGACCGAGTTTTCTCTTCTTTTGCGCCACGGGCTTCGACCCAGGATACATCGATAACTAGTGGCAACAAAAATTTGGGTTTATTCTTGGTATATCAGAGGCCTTCCATGCGAAAACATCTTGATTCTTTTCCAGGCATTCCGCCAACTTGGCTTTTATACCGAGTTAACTGTCTTTCCAACCTTGGTGACTTGCCAAGGCTGCTTCCCTATTTGCAAGTCCTCCAATTCTCCTGCTGGTCCCGGTCTCATCTCCTCAACATCCATTCTCATGTCAAGTTCTACCATATTAACTGCTTTCCCAGGCTTACATTCCTCGACCTTTCTTCTATTCTGATCTCCTTGATGTATCCGAGGGGGTGAGGATGGACCACCTTCATTATCTTTGACCGCATTATAGTAACACTGTCGGGATTCTTTCTGGTCCCCGCAGATTGTTACCACTTTATTGTTGCTCCCAACCATTTTTATCTTCTGATGTATAGTAGAAACCATCATATCCCATTTATGGATAGTTGGTCTCCCTAAGATAACATTGTAGTAGGATGGGAAGTCTGCCACAAGAAATTTGACTCGTTCCAACTTGAATGCGTCCTTGATACCTAGTGTCATTCTAAGCTCAATGTAGCCCTTGGTGTAACTACCCGCCTCGTCGCTACTGTATCATACTCTTAATTATGCTTTTAATGGTAATTTATGTCTAAAAATCCCTTTAAGTTTGTTTATAAAAATAGTAGTAAATTTTTCATAAGTGTAATCAATATCACAAATCAAAATTTCAAATATACAAAGAGGCAATACATCATAATACTTGTATATTAATATTCATAAGTTGGTGGTAAATATAAATAACCAAGTCTAAATTGTACAAAATTCTCAAAAGAAATAAGGATTTAAATGACAGGGTGTAACTAGCAAAATGTCGAGGTGTAGTCATTAGAACAAGGGGTGTAACTAGCAAAAATACAACCCTTGCCCGGAATCTAGTCCATCTTCATCTCGATTACTCGGCGATGGCGGCTCCAACCAATATAGGTCATCTTCCCGGTCACCTACTGTTGTCCATCTGCTCACACGAACATGGTCCACGATCATCGCAGGTACCAAACCACAAGGTACAACAAAGCAAATGTGAATCCATCATGTAAAATAATAATTAAATAAATATCATCAGCTATAAAAAAAAAAAAAAAGACAACTTGGTCATTGCAAAATCACAACATTATTCAAATATTTTATCACGTATTCAATCATGAACAACCCGTCTAAACACATTTCACAATTCATCTTAAAATGACTAGTCCTAATGCATGTTCCAGACTTATCTCTTAGTCAATGCAATGTGGTACCATCCTCATGGAAATAGCCTCTCTCAGGAAAATGATGCAGAAGCTCGTCAAGGTCACTCTGTCGTGCATAGGTTGCTCCCTCCCCCATGGTGATCAGCCCTGAGTCACAAGGGAGTTTCAAACAGAGATGCCCCTCTAGTACCTCTGTACCTTACTGCCACCATCATATTTCCATTATGCATGAACTATGTACATGGGCTCTATCAATGTATGACCCAGGCCCGTGCTCAACTCGACCCGGGTAGGATAATGTCATACACCCCCCATATACATATATACTGACCCATTCTCGGGTACACTGATGCACTAACCGTGGTCCTTGCAAGGTTAACCACCCGGTCTCGGCATCTCACATCAACACATAAAATATCACCATAGCACCATCAATGTATGACCCATCCCCAGGATCAACTCGTCCCGATTAAGGTAATGCCATACACCCCTGTGGGTATTTTATGTATATCCAAACGCATTTAGATTACCATGGGTACCATCAATGTATGGCCCTGCCCAGGTTAACTCATCCCGGTTAGGATAATGCCATATACTCCCATGGTATCAATGCATTTAATAACTCAAGCCAATACAATGGCCAATCTCAACGTAATCACATACGTCATTCATAAACACTACAAACAAGTGAACAGGGGTACAATATTAGATGTCCGGATTGGCACCTAACCATAACAACTGATGTAATAATCCGAACAAGGTCGGATAATGGCACAAGGTTGTCCGGGTAAGGAAGCCTAGTAATTCACAAGGAAATGGGTACGAGCTTTGCCGAGTAGGAACCCGATAGCTCTTTTCCTGAGAAGGTACAAGCTCTGCCCAGTAACGAACCCGATAGCTATTTTCTCAAGACATACGAGTTGTGCTGAGTAAGTAATCTGGTGGCTCTCTTCCCAAGAACATACGAGTTCTGTGGAGTAACAAACCCGCTCAACTCGGCCAACCCATCTCGGTAGCCGACGTCACAAAGGTTTGACACATGCAACTCGGCCAACCCTTCCTGCAGCCGACGTCATAAACAAAGGTTCCAACCCTTCCCGCCAGCCGACGTCACAAACAACAGTGTTTTAATATATATATATATATATATATATATATATATATATATATATAACATACTCCACCTGACTTACCCAACCCGGTAGTCGTCTACCTCACACCATTTACAGATATCGTCAATATATTTTACGCAACATATTAAATAACAGATACACACTTTAACCCAACCATGATATCAAAAATCATTATTAACACAATAAACTCCCCTTACTTCAACAGGGATTCTTTTCTTTCAATCTAACGTGTGTTTTGTTTGAACACTTGTCCTCACAGTGACCAAGAATGAAAAGCTTAAGCTTCATTCATGAATTCTTCTTAACGGAGAGGATTTTTCGTCACTACTACGGTGGTTTCTCGAGATTTTTAGTGGTACAGAAGGTGGAGGAAGAGAGAGATTTCTGGTGCAAAGAGTTTAGAGAGAGAAAAGAAGAGAAACACGCACAAAAGTGAGAGTGAATCGTGCTTCCGCTTCATGCACTGCTATTTATAGATGAAGCATTGAAACAAGTTGCCAACAATTTGAATCAGCCAGCTATCTCAGCCACCACAGTTGCCCACTTGCATGACCGAACAGCCACCATAGCCACCACTATTTTTACTATGCGTGTACGGATAGCTTATCTCAGCCACAAAATTTGACTTTCACCTTTTAAGCACAAACACTCATGCAAAACACTTTAACAGATTTCAAGATTTATATTAAACAATTAATCAACACAAATATCTTTCTACTTGTAAAATATCAGGGTGTTACACTTGGGGGCCGTGTTTTCCCTGTTGAATGTTATCAGCACTATTTTGCATGGCTTCAAGTCAACCTCATCAAGATTCATCTTCTTGAACGCGCTCCATAGAATTATATCCATGCAACTACCATTGTCTACAAATATCCTTTTAACCCGGCAATTAGCTATTGTCCCAGTGATTACCAAGCCATCTTCATGATCTGGCATTACGTCTTTCATATCTTCTTCTGTGAAGTAGAGTAGAGGTGGCTCCACCTTGTTAATTTTTCCTTTGAATTTAGGTTGTTCTCTTACTGAAAGAATCTCCTTCAGATACTTTCTTCGTTGGCTGGTGGTATCTCCTCCTCCTCCCATAGCTCCACTGATGACATTACATTCAAACTCGAGTTCTGGAAATTCACCTTCATCCTCATTTTGCTTTTTTCTTTTCTCTTCTTTATCTTTTCCTGGAGCCTGAATTTTGTTCTAACCTCCGCCTTTGCGCTTGTTCTTGCAACCCTGAGTCTTTATTACGTACTGCCTGAGTCTGCCATCTCTGACAAACTTCTCAATTGTATCCCTTAAATCCCAACATTGGTCAGTGGTATGTCCTGGTCCGTCATGGAATTCACAAAATCGTGATTGATCTATCCCCACTTTACTGTATAACGGATGAGGTCAATCTACCTTTTTCATCTTGGTAGAAGCTACTTCTCGCCAGATTTGTGACCAAAATGCGTTTAGTGGGGTCTACTTTTCATACTTGGTCTCGTATTTTCCTTGCCTAAATCTACTATCCAAATCTCTTCCTTGATTGTGACCCTTTTGCAGCTCCCTGCCCCTTGGAGGTGGGCTTCTTCTTCTAGGACTTCTTCTTTCTTTATCTTTACCAACCGCATTAGCAATTTCCATCTGTTCTAGCTCCAGGTACTTCTTCGATCGCGCCCTAAACTCCATCAAAGATTTCACTGGATCTTTGTCTATTGACTTTGCCAGCCAAGATGACCCGTCTAACCCGGCAACGATGAGGTGCACATGGATGTTTTCTTCCAACCCTTGCACCTGTAAAGTCGCTTCCTTGAAACAATCCTGGTAACTCCGTAGCATCTCACCGAGTTGTTGTCTTATCTTCCCAAGCGCGAACTCGAACATGGGTTATTTTTTGCTAGTGGCGAAGTTCAGTAGAAACTTATGCCCAAAATCTTCAAAGTTTCGGATTGACCGCGGTGGCAGTGTATGAAACCACGTTTGTGCAGCCCCTGATAAGGTGGTAGCGAAGATGCGGGAAATAATGGGCTCATCAATTCCCCTTATGCACATCTGCATATCGAATTCATCAATATGCACTTGCAGATCTTGACTTCCATCATACTTCAACAAGAAAGTTCCGTCGAAATCTTCCAGGTATGGAGTATTGACGATTTCATCAACAAAGGGACTATTATTATGTTGTCCCTTACTGTATTTCCTCCTGTAAAGTCCCCCGTCCATTTTTGGTCGGGGTGCAGCTTCTCCGACGTTTCAATTTTCTTCCGCATTCAAGTTCTGATCCCTCATTGCAGGTTGTTGAAATTCAGGGATTACGACTCAGTCTTGAACAGTTTGATTACCTTCAGCAGTCACATCTAGTGGCGTAGTTGCTTTTGGCACACCATCCACATTTCCAATATTCATCTGGGCCAGGTTTACCTGCTAATTTCCTGGGAAAACTCAGCCTTAACTATTATATTGGTTCATCGCGTCCCTAGCAATGTCTTGACTCTGGGGTCTTCGGTTCTCAATGTTAACCAGGTTTTCCATACTCCTGAAGCATTGTTCTATAAGCTAGATACGTTGCTCTTTTTCTCGTCTCAATGCAATATTATGTTCCTCCATCTGGAGTTCTAACTTTCTTATATCACCCTGCCTTTGTAAATTATGCCTTCTTTCCATCTCATCCATCCAAGCCAAGATTGAATTAAAAATGTTGCTCATGAGATGTTCACTAGGCTCTGGATTATGAGGTATCGCCACCTGCTGACCTTGAAATGTTCGATTTTGGTCCAAGGATTGAGCATTTATTTGATTGGGTGAAACTGCCCATGTCGCTGGTGCAGGAGTGGAGGCTGCTTCTGAGACTTCATCGCTTACATGAACGACGTCAAAATCCACTAGTTGAGGTGGTGTCACGTTCTGGTTTGGAGGAAATAGTGGGTTCACTTCCTCTGGAATGGGATTTGAAGGTAAATCCCTTTGCATCGCCACATCAGAAGATGGGTAAATCATCTAACTATTACTTCTTGTGTTTACCATCACGTACGTGGAATTTACGAACGTGGGATTTGTGCTTGTGGGATTTGAAATTTAGCAATCCCCACAGACGGCGCCAATGTTCTGTTGTTGAGAACAATTATGTATAGCTGGATAGCTATTGAATTAATCTTGGATCACTCACTCTCTCCAGGGTATCTATAAGGAAAATACCTTTAAGTCAAGTAGATCACCGTACACAACAATATTAATCTTGGGCGTGGTGTATGTGCACAGTGATAGCATATATTAAGGTTCCAGAGAGAATCCCTTACCTGTGAGCGTACCTCTTATATATATAGGGGTGTTACCTCTACGTTAGTTGCTGCCACCTTTCATTCAAATCCGATATAACCTCCAGATAGATAAGATATAACCTCTTGTTGTTGAGATTATAATATCTGCTTCTTGGGATCTTTGATAACCATCGTGCACACTATTGATATCTTCTTAGTTAATTATTATTGAGATTCTGAGCTAACAAATCCTTAATGGGCTTCGCGATAACGGGATATTATATTAGGCCTATTTATTGGGTCTGTAACAACTTCAAAATAGTGTCACGGGTTTCAATGTAAAGAACGCGATGGAGGGGTGTGCGGGTAAAGAGAAGTTGGTAATGGATGATATTTTAGGTTTAATTAGTGATGTTGTGAATATAGTTTAGTTGGTTAGGGGAATCACTTGGGGCTAGAGGGGATACGGGTAGGGCAATTGAGTAATTTTGTTAGTGACGTTTTCTTAAAAGAAGAAAAATCAAAGTCATCTATTATATTGTCTTCTGGCAATTTGTCAATTTGTTCAAGTTGCCAACTTAATCTGGAATTTACCAAATTAATTTTGGACAGTCCAAAAAATAATATAATAAATGAATTTTATTTGTTTTTTTTAAATGTGTTAAAAATGAGAACGGCTACGTGATTGAAACATAGTTATAATCTTTATATAAGGAATAACAAGTAAGGAATATGAGGTTGGTTTAAGCTTCAGGAACTTTTATTATAGGTGAGAAGGGTTTAGAGAATAATAATAGAGAAGAAGTGCAAAAAATATATATAAATAATTTAGGTAATAAAAATTACAAAAAAAAAAAAAAAGTAAACGGGGACATGTTTAGTGATTTAAGAAGGGTATATATACTAACAATTGCCTTAAATTTTCAAACTAAGCTGCTATATTTATTTTCTATTTTTTGGTGTACCAGCTACTAATTTGGACATAAGAACTATCTATTTCTATTTTAGCTTACTCTTAAAATCATTTCTTATTGAATTTTTTAGGTTACTAGATGTCAACCCTTCGCACGGGTATATTTTGAAAAAATAATAATAATAATTTTTTTTGAAAATTTTGAACTTTTTTTATTTTATTAAAATATAATTTAAGAGAAATATTATGATTAAAGATAATCATTTGAGATCACAATGATATAATTTGTGATTTAAAAAATTTAGTTTAATTTCATTACATGTAATTTAAGGGATTAAATAACAAATTTTGATTGTAGAAGCATAATAGATTCGAAAAAATAAAGATAAAATATGTTTGAGATCCTATAAAATTTGAAAAAGTATTATCAAAAAAAAATTTGTATTAATTTCGTGTTCATAAAAAATGTTTTATTTTGATAGAAACTAAATTAATACGAAAAATTTTATGAGGACCAAATTAATTAATAGTTTTAAAATTTTATAGGAACTTCAAACATAATTTACGCAAAAAATAAAAATTTAAAAATTTTCTTGTAGAAATTAACATATTTAGTATATTTTTACATATTAAATGTATACTTGTGTTGATAAAAAAATAAAAAATAATTGAATTGAAAATAAAATTTAAAAATTTTCAGAAAAAGTTAGATATAAGGGATTTAATTCTTGTTTGACATTAGAATCAATGTATTTCCTACAAAATTAGTGAAAAAAATTGAAAGAGCTACAAGCCTTTAAACAAAATCACATAATTTGTTTATTGAAATGATATTAATGTGTAGGATTAATAGTTTTTTTAATCAGTAGGGTTCATAGTTTTTCTTATTAATTTACGTTCGTGGTAAGATTAATCGAGAGTTATTAAAAAGAAAGAAAGACACACAGAGAGTAAGAATGTGTAGAATTTGCTCATGTGGCTAAATATGTGATAGAAATTCAAGTAGTTTAAGTGGCATTTCAAGAGGTCGCATCTCAACTTTTACACTACAATAGTTTAAAACAAAATCTTACAAACTATAGATTTTTTAATGGAGTAAACTACAATTGATTTTATTGCAATATCAAGTGCTTTTAGCTTGTTTATAATTTGGAATATGTTTTTAAAGTAGTAATAATTATTTATAATTTGTTATGAGGTTTTAATATATGCAATAATAAAAACAAAAGTGAGGGCTATTAAAAATGACATTAATGTATAACGTTAATAGTTTTTTTAACTGAAGGTTAATAGTTTTTAAAATTAAGGTAGTAGGTAAAATTGATTAATTATATCCATGGTAAAGTTAGTTAAGAGTTGTAAAAAAAAAAAAAGTCAGAAAAGCACTCAATTGAGAGAGGAACAATGTCAAAATTCGTTTATGTAGCTAAATGATACAAATTCAAGAAGTTTAGGTGGTATCTCAAGAACTCATCATACTCATGTCTCAACTTGTATAAATTATAACAGATTAGATTGTATATTTGTATCTGTTTGGATATAGGAAGTTTTAAATTTCCTTTTGCGATCAAATTTCAAAAACTATTGTCGTCACGAGAAAAAAAAAAGTTTTTTTTTTTCAAACAAAGATGGATCCAGAAAAAAGCATCAAAGGGAAACTGGTATTTTTCTTTTTTGCACTTTAATTATTTAAATAGCTAACATCTAACTTGGTTTTATTTGAAACGATACAAGAAGAACATACGTATCTTTATAACTTATTAATTTTCTGTTTCAAATTTTTGAAAGATTTTTTTGATATCACTAGTACAATAACAATCAAATAAAATCCAAAATAATAATCTCATAATCAAAAAGAGTAACCAACTTATCAGATATAACAACAATAATAATTAAAAGTCGCCAAATTTTATAACAATTATATATAATATATACAAATATGTTTATAATATAATGTTAATAATAATTAATGGTTAATAATTACATATATAGATAAAAAAAATATTAATTAGCAGCTGATGGAAAGTCATGTAGAATTCTTATAAAATCTACTAATCGGTATATATTTTTTTGGATTAAATTATAATTAGTGACAACATATATTATCAGTTTTATTAATTACTATCTATTTTTTTTTATAGAAAGTAGTGTATATAATATATATATATATACTAGTGTACATATATACATATTTTTTTGAATATATTTTATACATATTTAGAGGCCAATTCGGAGATAAATGTCTGATTTAACTTGCTCTACATTAGTAGGAGATAGCAGCAAATATTATGTCAATTATGTGCCCAATTTGAATCATTTAGAAGCTATCCTAAACCTAAGCAAATCATGACTTGGATGAGAGTATGTTAAATTTCTGATGCAAGTATCACTACTTGCCCATTTAAATGTTAATTCTTGTACAGAGTGAATAGTTTAAATACCATTCTGCTGTTGATAAATTGGAGTATTTACCTAGCAACAAGCAAATCATTGTCAAAGATGACAATTTCTATGGGACATATTTACCTGAGATAAAAATATTAACTAAAAACAAACTATTACAGAATTCATCAAAATTATGCATAACTAACAGTAATCTGATATCTTGGCTGTCAGATTTGTTGCTTGGTATCAGCCTAGATATCAATAACTTGGCAATTGATAAGTTCGGCCTGCCCAAAACCCTTACTTGCAACTAGTTTCCAAACAACTTCCTCTGTTTCAGTTGATTCTTGCAACAATTCATCCTCTATGGATTTGGGTGATTGAGGTGTTGAGGTTGATGGTGAAGAATCCAAATTACTGCACAGGTCAGCCTGCAGAACAGAAACATCATGATTGGCATCTTTTGTGATGAAATGAAGCTTTCCATGGAAACCAGCTAGTAGATATGGAGACTCCGATTCGGTAAAATCATATACAGGGACTTTTCCAATAACAGCTTTCCATGCATTCTCTCCTTGATCATATACCTTGATCCTTCCACTATCCACAGAATTTGAAGGATCAAAAGCATATAATTCACCATTCACTACAACACTCAATTTGGTTCCTGCTTGCTTAATGGGCCATCCCTCACCCATTCCATTTGGCATTTCCATCCATGAATTTGTTTCAGGATCATATATTTCTCCCCCAACATCAACAAAAAAGGGCCATGAATACAAACTTTGGGGAACATATAACCTTCCCTTGTACGAGCTTAACCCGGTGGCAATAGGCTTTAACATGTCAGCCAAAATAGCTGTGGGCATGACTCTGGCTCTTGAGAACGGCATACTAGGTACATCAGACCATGTATCGTTGAAGGGGTCAAAAACTTCAGCAGATTGAAGAGGAATCAATCCAGCTTGACCTTGACTAACCCCTCCAACAACATAAAGCATGTTATTTAAGACACCTGTCTTACAATATGCCCTACCTGTAGACATAGAATTCACCTTCTTCCATGAGTTTTGTATCGGATCAAATCGCCATACACATTTCATAGTTGAAGCTTTAGAGAATCCACCGAGAATATAAAGACATCCATCAACAGCTCCAAAAGAACAACCACAAAAGGGCATGTCATCCAATGCATCCTTCTGTCCAAGCAGACCTCTAATAATTTCAGCAATTCTAATACCTTCGACCATGTTCCACATCCAAAGCCTAGAAGAAACCTTTAGGGAATCTTCTTCATCGACAACTCTGGGCATAATAGGCAATCTCTGCCATTTTCGAGAACGGGGGTCTAGAGCATGCCATAAGAGTTTATTTTGTCCAATCCTAACCAACAGATATAGCCACTCTTCAGTTGTACCAAGCTCTTTTCTTACTTTATATAATTCCAAACTCATTATAGTTGTTTTCCACCTCCTAGACACCAGCCTTACATGGTAGTAACAAATTCTAGGAAGTCTAGCAATAATCTGAAGGGATAACTCATCAGGGAGATTAGGAATAAGTCTTGGACATTCTTCAACAGAGGCAGGTGACATTCTTTGCCTCTTACAGGCTTCATTTGGTGAGGTTGCACTAGACTCACTTTGATTGGCCTTTGTATTAGCCATACTAAACAAAGAACCCATAAGCTCAATATCTGCATCAAATACATGTTAGAAAATTTGACCTCAGCCCTGGCTGCTGTAAAACTAAAGGCATAGGAAGCATCCAACATTTGTAGGATAACAAGAATACTCAAGAGAGATTAAAAGGTTGACACGAAAACCCGATCTATTGAACATTAGAGTTAAGTTAATAACTACAGAAACAACTCGGAACAGGGAAATTAAAACATCTACCAAAATATCTTTAACACTTAAAGGAAGCATGATAAGTTGATAACAACAAAAAAGCCAAAAAAGCCATATATAAAAGCATGCAACAACCCGTTGGTTTATAACAATAAAATGACAAAATATCAAACAGTCCCTCCCCAGCATGGCTTTAACTTGCAGTAGCAGTCTTCCTGAGGCTAAGAAATCACATAAAAAAAAAATAAAAAAAAAACGTAGTTGAAAATCACATACAATTGCAAAAAAACATAGTTGAAAATATAATCTTTCATGAAAAATAGATAAATAAATAAACCATCCTCCAATTAATATGACACCTGCACACCTTAAAATGACAAAAACAGAGAAAACCAAATCATAGGGTTGTTAGGTACACTCCACCCCTCTCCCACCTTCACAAGAACCACGTTTTTCACCTTTTAACGGCTTCATGAGTGTGCTTTCCCCTCTCTTTCTTGATTAATAAACTCAATTTTAAAATATTAGGTATGTATTAATAATGTGTTGATTCAGTTTCAGCTTTATCTGTGCAGGTAGTTTCACCCACCAAATTAACAATACAAAAAAAAGTGATCCATCTTTGAAACTAGATACACGAAACACAGATACAACACTACACCACTATATTTTTTCACATCCCCACAATTCACCTTTTTCTTATTTGGAAAATTAACTTTAAAAAATGACAAAAAACAAACTCAGCCAAATGAATGAAGGACCGGGTTTGAACAGAAATTCTAATCCACCGAAGCAAAAAAACATAAGCTTGAAATGGTGCATATTAAGAGTCACAACTTCAAGAACCCACAACCGTTTTTTTTTTTTCATTCACACTATAAAATCAAAGAACAGAACAGAACACAAGGAAAAGCTTAGAGACCAACCAACAATATAGTAAATGAAATCAATATCAATATTTTAAAATAAAAAAAGTTAAAACTGAGAGAGAATTGTGCAAATGATTAATATTGAAACAGAAGAAAGAAGAAGAAAAAGGATATACAGGGTAGAAGGGACCGTCAGTTGCTTTTTCCTATCCCTGGTGTGTGTGGTGTGACCGTGTGAGTCAGTGACACTAAGAAATCATTATATACTACTAGTGGAGAGAGATTTTAACTTAAAAAATTAGAAATTAAAAAAAAAAAAACTAACATAAGAGTAATGAATAATTATTAAGAAAAAAGTAATAAAAATTTAAAAATTAACAAAGGATAAAATAATCTAATCAAATATATAAAATAAATAAGAGTTCTCTTTATTATTAGTATAGACAATAATAATAATAATAATAATATATTAATTTATTAAAGTAAAGTAAAAATCATTTTATATTTCACACTCATTTGTAGGTCACTACGCTAAAGAAGCTTTTTTTATTTTACACCTTATTATTTATAATTGATTTCAATTTTGTCTTCTTCTGTATTGTCTATATTTGATTGAAAATGATTTTATATCTTCGGGAACTACACATCTTTGGATGAGATGAGATAACGGATAAAAAAAAAAAGAGATGAGATAATGGATGAAAAAAAAATGAGATGAGATAACAGATAGAAAATAGAAAATCAGTATAAAATTTATATGAAAAAAAATCAATATAAGAATACGGGAAAAAAATTTATTATATTTTTTTTATTACATATAACAATACGGGTATTAAAGATTTAAAATAAATTAGGTGAAATCTGTTACAGATTTATAAAATTATAGATTGTGACTTTTCATAGGAAGGAGCGTTTGGTAGGGAAAATAAATATGTCTCAAAAAATCATGATTTTTAGAAATTACGAATCTTATAAATCAAGTTTTTTTAAAATGAAAAAAATTTGTTTAATTGATTATTGGGAATCTTTAAATAAATTTTTTAGGTATTAAAAAGTTATATGATATTTATACTGATAACTATAATTATTTATCACATTAAATAATTTAATAAGATAATTTAATAAGAGTAACAATGATATTTTTATAAAAAAAATGATTCCTAAGAATTAGTTTTCCCATAAATATGTTTCTTAATGTGTAACAAACATGAGAAATTAAATTTTCGAGTTAAGATTTTGGGAAAAGTGAAAATTCCTTGAATTAAGTTTTCTAAGTTAAGATTCTTAGGAAGTGAAAATTTATTCTCTAACAAACATTTCCTAAAAATCACATCTTAGAATTCTCAGAAATCATGAAATATGACTACTAGTCAAGAATTATGAAATGTCACTCTTTATCAATAATCAAGTGATATCTCTCTTTAAAAGATTAAATATTTCCATTAAAAAATATATGAGATGGTCTATAAATAGAACCAATCTATATAAAAAAAAATATTATCGTCAGTTCGTGCATTGCGTACTAATTTTTCTTCATACTATGAAACATTTTGCCTCTTTGTATTCAAATCATTTTTGCACAGATAGAATTAAGAAAATTATTATTCTATAAAATGTCATTGGCAATACAGTTGATGTGGGTGTAAAACCATGCCAACTAACTTCATTCTATTCCAAAGGAAATTTCCTAACAGACCCTATTACATCCAATTTATCTAGAGATTGGTGGAGGCAAATCAAATCTAAAAGTTAGTGTTTTATTAATTTTGCTTTTCTTTGTTGTTTTCTTTGGCTTTATTGTCATCTACGGGCGTTTTTTTTTTTATCATCATTTGGAGATGGATTTCAAATAAATTACTAAAAAAAGTAAATGATAACGTCTATTATTTCTAATTTATAAGTCGTAATGTTATGATTTTCAATATTTTAATTCTTTTTCACTGATTATAAAAGAGTTTACGACTTTAACTTAATTATTTTTTAAAATTTATGGTTTTAAAATCATATAATTTTATTTTTACTTTCTAAACTGAAGTCGAAATATTATTTACAGACTTCAGTTATTTAGAGTTATAACTTCAAATTTGTAAACAAATTTTTTTATAGAAAAACAAATGACTTAAAAGTAGTAAAAAAATTTATGACTTTCAAGTTGTAACTTAACATTTTTTAAAAATTTGATAATTTTTTTCCTTATTTTTAAAAAATTATAAATAATTTTTTAATTGAATTATTTAGTAAATAAAAATATAAAAATATATCCAATAAAATAATATATTAAAAATATTTAGATTAAAACAATATAATTTTTATTTATTAAAAACTTATTTACAATTTTAAAAATTAAAAAAATATAAATTTATTTATTAAATAATTAGATTAAAAAATTATTAACAATTTAGAAAAAAAGGAAATTTTTTTACCATACTTAAAAAAAACTTACGACTTTCAAATCGTAACACGTTATTTTTTTAAAAAGTTGATAAAATTTCTTTTTTTTCCATTTTTTAAATAATTTTAAATAACTTTTAAATTTAATTATTCAATAAATAAAAATAGAAAAATGTAAAAAATATATATTAAAATTAAATATACCAAAAATTAAGAAAATATTAAATATAATGATAAAAAATTTAGAAAACATATTATATAAAATAATATTAAAAAAATTAAATAAAAATATATAAAAAATATTAATTCAAACTAAAAAATTAAACATTAAATTTATTATTAAATAATTAAATTTAAAAATATTTACAATTTAATTGAATTTTATTTCAAAATCAATTCTAACCACAATCAACTTTATTCATAATCAATTTTACCAATATTAATCAAAACAAAAATTTATTTATTAAATAATTATTTACAATTTTAAAAAAATAAAAACCACAAATTTATTTATTAAATAATTAGATTAAAAAATTATTTACTATTTTAAAAAAAATTATCAAATTTAAAAAAGAAACAAATTATGACTTGAAAGTCGTTTCAAGTGTTAACATGTTTTTTTATATAGTAATATTGCAAAAAATCATTGTCAAAACTAAAGTCATAAATAATACTACGACTTCAATTTTAAAAAGTAAAAAAAAAATACACAAACAACTTTTACGACTTCAGTTAAAAAAATTGAAAGTCGTAACATTATTTACGACTTCTAAATCAGAAGCATAACACATGTTATGTCTTACCCTCTTTTAATAATTTATTTGAAATCGACCCCCATATGGTAATAAATAAATAAAAATGCCTCCAAATGGTAAAAAAGTCGTTTTCTTTCTTGTAGGATCATCATTGTCAATTTTTCTTCATTGGTATTTTTTCATTGTTTTGGAGCCATCATCACCAATTTGCACCAACAATCTTTAGGTGGGAGTACAAACAAATATTGTTCCAACAAAATCAATGTAAGGGTTATACTATACTACATCATTCATATGTCTTTAAATGTTTAATATTACTAATTCACAAAGGATTAAAAAAATTTTAATACATATATATTTAGAGTGAAAAGCCACTACTACAAAATATACATTAAACATCGTCAATTTAACATTGGTTACAAGAATAATTAATGTTAAATTTCTCGTGGTGGTATTTTCCTAAATAAGAGATTTCATTAACATCGATATTTTGAAAAATCAATGTTACTATAAGAAACTCAACATAGGTTTTTGGAAAACCAATGTTGTGGAATTAGTGAATGACATTGGTTTTATTTAAAAAATGATGTTGTTGAGTCTTTTATAAAAAATGGTCTGGTGCCCAAACCCTTTACTCTCGCAGTGCTGAAACTCGATCATGGTCTTTCTCTCTCTCACCCTTTCGTCCCTCTCACACTCAACAAAGCCTTTCATCCCTTGCTCACACTCAGTTACCTCGCGACTTCAAATCCTCGCCTCCAGTTAGTAGTGTTCTCGCACCCAACGAAGCTATCTCACACTGGTATATATGTTTGTTTCTGAGCAACTAAAGCTTTATCTCTGAGTTATATATTTGGGTGCTTGCACTAGCATTTTATGCTAACTTATTGGGTGACATGAAATATTGGCTGAAACGTTGAATGTGTTACTATGTTATTTCTCTGTTCTTGCCAAACTATTTATTTGATAAAAGGCCTAAACTAGTAGATTGGTTCTTCATTGTTGTCCCTTGATCCTTTAAATAACATTGATGTAGAAAAGTGCTTCAAAAGTTCATGTTCTTTGAACATGGATGATGGCTTAGAGAACAGTTGGATTTATATGGAGTCGATGAATGGTATGAAAAGCTAATATTTAATGATGGAAATCTGCATTTTCTTAGGTAATTAAAGTTGGTGCGTTAGGAAGTGTCCCTAACAATTTATGCTAATGAATTGGGGCATGACTTAAATTCTAAAACAGGTAGCATGTCCTTCTCAGATGTTATTAGGCACTAATGTAATAATTTTGGAAACGTAATATGTGTGTGTGAATAAATTGTATGGACTCTTTATGAGGTTTGTCCTTATGTATTACACTCGATATATCTCTGTTTTTGAATCCTATAGAAAATTCTTTAATTTTTGAGTTTTGTTATACTGACCTCCTCTCTTAAATGTAAATCATTACACCAACCTTTCTACTTAGGCTTTAAAAATATTACACCAATCTTCCTTTAGAAAGCTCAAAATAATGTAGAAAAATATTGTAGTATCAAATGTAATAATAACATATATTAATTTGTGTACGCTACAAGGAAAATGACATATGCCTACAGACAAAAACTGTCACTAGAAATTAAAAATACGTAGGTACATGTATTATAGACTTTGTCCTACGGACATTTTGCCTGTCAACTTTGAGGGGCGTACAATGATGGATAATTGTCTGTCACTATCGATTTTACCTACAATTTTTTTTCCTACAGTTACATTTGACTATCATTATATGTGGTTCCTACTATATGTGGTTCCTAAATTAGAGAAGAATATCATGAAGCCAGCAGAAATCTAAACAACTCTGCGACTTCCAACTCGGGTTAGTCCAAGGAGTTCCACATTTTCCCTATAGAACAAACAACCACGATGCTCATCAAGCTACGATAGAAAGATACATGGATCATGCACAAGAAGCAAATGCAATTAAAACTCAATGAAGAGTTAGACTTACACATAAATAGTGGAACCAAACATTGTTCCATAAAGACCATCAAGTAAGACACCAATCCCCTGGAAAAAAAAAACAATCATCTTCATCTCTCAGTCATATGAATATCAACCTCTACAATATTTTTAACTTTTAATGACTGAGCACGGGATTGAAGTCTTAAAACTATTCCAATTAATGCACAAGCATAAGCTAGGCAATCAATACCAAGAGGTGCATCGAACTCCTCAAAGCTATTAAGAAGAAGATCATTGTGCTCCTTCTCACGCTTCTTCATCTCCAGAAACAATGAGAGCTCTTCCTCCTTCTCCTTCATCACCGAAGTCCTCAAACCCCCAAATTGCTACTCCATATGCTTCAATGCAGCGTGCATTTATGATTCTTGAGCCTTGAAACTCTGATTGATCCCCCAAATCCAAACCACACGAACCTAAATCCCTCAAAAACCCCAACCGAAAAAACCTATCTGAGTTTGTTTCTTGTTCACCTCACACACAGAACCAATAATCATTGTTTCCTACACAGTGAACTCTCCAAGAGCCATAGAGAGAAGAAAAAAAGTTGAATCTCTTTGCAAAGTTCAAATCTCAACGTGGAAATCAAAACGCTCACAGCTTGAACAAAACGACACTTCATAAAGAGAGAAGAAAAAAAAATGAAATGTATTCTAAAAAATGCCAACGTCGCATACGGAAGGTGGGAGTGAAAAGCGATTGGGAGAAGAGGGATTGAAAAATGGGAAGCTTGAGTTTGACGATGAAGAGAGATTGAGGAGTGAGAGTGGTGGTGAGTGGTAATAACAGTGATTGTTGAGATGCAAAATGGGGAATAAGCTAGCCAACAAGAGAAGGTGCATTTGCGTTTCAAATTTATTTGGAGTGCATAGTGTAAATTTTAATTTCCTTGTAGTGGAAGGAGAAATGAAAACCTTATATATGAGAAAAAGAGTGAGATGACCTTGTGGTGTTGAGTCTCCAAGAAATTTTAAAAAAAAAATTAATATGTATTTGTTTTATGAAATTTTACCTACACTATATATATGTAGGTAGAAACTTATTAAACTTTATCTACATCAATCGTCTATAGGTGCAAGTTTTATAGGATTTTACCTATATAAATTAACAATAACTATAAGATTTTTTAAATTTTACCAACATTGAACATTTGTAGGTAGAAGTCATTTTGAGTTTTACCTATACCAAATAATAGTAGGTACAAATCTTTGAATTTTACCTACGTCATATAGTTGTAGGCAAAAGTATTTTTTAACTTTTACCTACAATGATTTATGTCTGTAGGCAAAAGCGTCCATAAGTATAGGTCGTTTTTCTTATAGTGATAATTTACTCAATATATTAATAATTGAAGTACAAGGCCGGTACTTGTGCCCTTCTACCGTAGCATACCTAAGACTTTAAGTAAAAAGAACAATCTATTTTAAAGTTAAAATTAATAATTATTATTAAAAAAATATTTAAAATTAGGAATAGAATTCAAATATACAATATTAGGGCCCCGAGCAAAATATACATAATATTTATATATAAATATTCTTTTAAAAGTGAGGGATGCATACTGACATGAGTGTGATCCGTCAGTGCCTTCTACACAAGATCAGTTCAAGGAATTGCAACAAGATGTCATACATATTAAACATTAAACAAGATTAGACATACATAAAAAGGATTCATATCGGATTTTAAACCACAACTAACTCTTGACCTTGATCATACTGATAGACATTGATAGATATTTATGTCTCTTCAATATCTTCTTTTACTGAAAAATCAACCTTATTGGCAAATATGTTGTACAAGATAATACCCAAATGTGGTACAGCAACTTCATCAAAACATACTTGTGCTAGTAACCAATTCAAAATACCATTTAACCATCATTTTAAAAAAGAATGTGCCCAATTAATTTCAAAAATAATCAAACATATTTATTTCTTAAACACACGTAATTTCTTGTGGGTTGGAACATCGGAAGCAAGCAAAATCTCTTGGATCAATTGGGACAAGATCTGTTTACCAAAGAGGGATGGAGGTCTCATAGTTAAAAATCTGACTTGGTTTAACCTCAATCTTCTTGCTAAATGGCGATGCAAAATGTTGTATGACACATCGACTCTGAGGTATGGTTTAATTAAAGCAAGATATAGATATTGGTTAGATAATCCTGAAGGACGGAGTTTTGATCATAATAGCTCTTTGTGGTGGATATATATATTAAGCATAGACTCGATACAAAGTCCATATCAAGGATGGTTTTTGGAAAATGTGAGGTGAAGGGTGTCGGATGGATACTCAACACAACCCTGATCACATAAATGGTGTGGGAGTCTACCTTTGAAAGTATTATACCCTCGGTTGTATCAGGTGGCTGGGGATCAAGGTTGTACAGTGGCTGAGATGTGGCAAAATCAGGGGTGTTAGGCGTGGAGGTGGAAGTGGAGGCGGAGGCCTTTGGTTTCGAACGAAGATTTTCTTGAGGAGTTGAAAAGTCTGTTGAGGGTGGAGGATGTGATCATTGGCATCATCTTATAATATGATTCGAAACATTTATGGTAATCCTCTCACATCATATGTAGATATTCCGACGTCTTTCCATGCTTTTTGGGCTTGTAAGGTCCCATCTAAGGTACTATTGTTTTCATGGAGATTGGTACAAGATAGATTAGTTACTTGTGATCATTACATAAGAGGGGCATCTTGATTTTGGACATTGATAGATTGTGTATCTTGTGCAAGGAGGAGTTGGGAAAATAGACATCATCGTTTCTTCTCATGTCGGGTAACTTCCAGGATTTTTGGGGTGAAGTTTTTTTATTGGTTGGGCTTGCGTTTTCATATGACACGCGATGTTTTAAAGTTATCCAGCCAAATGGGGAGTGCTTTCTCATAGGACCAGAAATGAACAGCTCGACTTAGCTAGTTCAAATTAGATATGAACCATTTTCTTAGCTCAAATTTGACTAAGTTCAAGCTTAAGAATAATTCGGTTCAATTCATTAACTCGAATCACACCAAAAGTCAAATTTTTTAAATCCTATACATTTCAAAATTTTAATTTATTAGTAGATTTTAGATAAAATGATTGTTTAATTTTTCTAAAAAGAGAAAATTGAACTTATTCTATTAGTTTTGTAGAACCAAACGAGTCGAATTAAACGAAATAGGATTGAATACACCTAAATGCGCATATCACAATACCTTCAAGTCTCTTTTTCCTTGCTTAAACCATGATGAAGAATCAATGAATCTTGATCATTATGAATCTCTTGTTGAAATGATGCAGAGTGGTTCTCTTAGATGATTCTTAGAGTGTATTTTATGAAAGATAAGATCGAATTAAGAGTCACCAATGAGAATGAACAAGTGAGGATATATATAGTTTTAACATATAAAACAAATTTAATCGATTAACAAATAGGATAATGAATTAATTCATTTAAATCTCTCTTGTTTTGTATTTCCAGAAACGTGGTAATCGATTACAAAATGGGGTAATCGATTATCTCGATTCACAAAGAGCTTCTCAAGCTTCTATGGTTTCTGGAATAATCGATCATCAAATTTGGTAATCGATTATTTCAAGCTACATAGACTCTCTTCTTTTGAAACTAGTTTAGATAATCGATTACAATTCTTGGTAATCGATTAATTCAATGTAACTTGCCAATATTTCAAGAGAAGTAAGTTTTGTTGCTTGTTCTAACACTTTGCAATTGATTACTTAAACTTGATAATATTATACAATTTTGAACTTATTGCTTCTTAGAAACTTTGAGATCAATACATATATCTTCTGATGTTTGGTAACCACTAAGCATGGATAGAGAAAACATTCAACATGCCTAGTCTAAAAACATCCAATACAAATGCCACATCTTTAGAAATTTTTTTGGCATTGCAAAATTATTAAAACCAAAAGATCCTAAGACTAGTCTTCAAATCTTCAAACTCTTTGATTCAACAAATACTTGCATTTGCGGAGATTCACTTGTCTTCTTTTGAGTTTCTAGTTTTGAGTCGCTTAAGGAATTAAGGATTTGACTTGGAACTCAAGGACTAATTGCTAAGGAATTAGGATTAGTCATTGTAGTTTGGATCTTGATTGTATTGAACTTGAAGATTGATTATGAATGAGATTCATATAAGGAATTCTATGGATTCCATCTCAGCAAATACTTGTGTTTGTAGAGATTCACTTATCTTCTTTTGAGTTTCTATCTTTGAGTCACCTAAGGAATTAAGGATTTGACGTGGATCTCAAGGACTAATTGCTAAGGAATTAGGATTAGTCATTGTAGTTTGGATCTTGGTTGTATTGAATTAGGAGATTAATTATGAATGATTTTCATATAAGAAATTCTTCGGGTTCCATCTCAACAACATTTTGATTTGTTTGATTTTAGTATTGCACCAAAAATTGTGTTCGAAAAAAAAGACAAGTTTAGTTTTGCCATTGCGAATTGACATCTCACTACAGTAAAACATTTCTTTTCTAAGAATTGAAAAACCACACATTCGTCACAGCGAATTGACAACTCGCTGTAACGAATGAGTGTAAAAATTTGTTGATTTCATTTATGTTACACATAGTCTTTGTGGATACAATAACTCTTAATACTTACTATTTCTTTTCTACAAATTAGACTGGGTTCACTTGCCTACTATATTTGAAGCATAACAAAAGTCGAAGAGAATATTGATTTTGTTATTAGTAGAGCTAATTCTGTTATGTAAGAATGAGAATCAACACAATCTATGAAACAAAGGTTTAAGGTTCAATTGCCTGCCAATGTTGAGGATTCAGGTTGGAGGAAACCACCACATGGTTTTGTTAATTGCAATACTAATGTTGCATTTTTTAAAGATAGGGGCAAAATTGGATTTGGATGTTGTTTAAGAGATGAGGAAGGTAACTTTATTCAAGGTTATACTGGCCTGATTGGTGCTATTATAGATGTGCAAGAAGGAGAGGCCTATGCCATGATGAGAGGTTTGAAACATTCAGGACAACAACCATATTCTGTGATTATTTTTGAATCTGATTGCAAAAGGTTAGTGGACCAAGTTGGGGGTTATAATACTAGTATTTATGAGTGTGGTATTTTGACATATCATGTCAAACGAAAGCCTAACTCCCATCCAGGCTTTAGTATTCAGTTTGCATGCCAAAAGATAAATTATGCAGCTCATTTTTTAGGTTGGTCAATCACAACAATAATTGTTTCCATATAATTCCTTCTTGTATTCAATCTACTATATCAATGGAAATCAGTTGAATCTCTATTGTAAAAAAAACATTTTCCATCAAAAATAAATAATACATCAGTGAAAAATCTCAATTAACATGTAAAGGTAGGAAAGCATAACAAGGATTCAAGCTAAATAAGAAGGCTACAATGTAGGCTTGCTTTAACACCAAATATAAGAAATATAAAACCTTAGTTTATAATATGAATAACAATAAATTATTTAATAAGCAAAACATATCTCTTATAGTCATTGTTATCGGGCTTTATACCAAAGAGTCATTCACAAGTAAATTATAGAGTATTTTATTATTGAATAAAATATGTTTTAGATCCTTAAAAAATTAACAAATTTTGTATTTGTTCCCTAATAAAAGAATTGCATTAAGTCCCTAGTAAAAAAATAATTTTGTTTTTGGTCTTTAACACTTTTTTTTTGTTCCTCATAAATTAGAAATTCTATATTTGATCCTTAATATATATTTTTTTCATTTGTTATTAGTCATTTTCAAATGGACTAATAACAAATGAAAGTTTTTATCAGGGAGTAAACACAATATTTGCTAATTTATCTAGGAGTAATTAAAAAAAATGTGTCAAAAATCGAATATAAAATTGTTATTTTATTAGGAGTTCAATGCAAAGAAAAAATTTATCAATAAACAAACATAAAATTCAAGTATTATTAAGGATAAAAACATATTTTAGTCTTCATTATTAAGGAAAAAATATTTTTTAGTCTTAGTTTTTTTTAAAGTGGGTGATTCAATAAAGAATTACAAGTTATTTATAGGCAAGACTATGGATTCATTCTCCTTATTGTCATACCATAACAACTCTCTATTAAGAATAATAAACATGTTTATCATGGTTTCTATAACAATTAATTTTATTATTTTGTACAACTCTTTATTATCAAGCAATTAATTATGATAATAGATAATTAAATCATACATATATTTTCATAATATATGATGAGTCATGTAATATTTTATTCAACAAGAACCCTGAACTCCTCATCTTTCCTTGTCACCCTCAAAACTCAATACTTCTTTTGAAAGTCAACCTTGACCTTTTGCCCCACTTCCCCATATCAAATCCTAACCTTCCATTCTTTCGACTATTCTCCACTCCACTTCCCTAATCTCATACCCCCCCCACCCCCAAATCATATATTTGGCACCCTCATCCTCTATCCCACTCCCTTATCTCAAAACTAAAAAATCCCTCATTTTTTTCAGCCACCCTCCTCCACCTTACTTATAATAACCAAGGTTAAATAAATAAAAGAAAAAGAAAGAAAAATTTAAATTTAACTATATTTCGTCACAAAAAGTATTAGCGACGGATTTTGCGACGGAATTAGTGACGGCCAGAGAGTGGCGCCCAGAGCGCCAATTTGGCGCTAGGAGCACCAGAAATGGACAGAAGGTTATTTTTCTCTGGAATTTGGCGCTGGAGGCATGAAAATGGCGCCAGGAGCGCCAAATCTCGGGCAGGCACCCTATATAAAGTGATTTTCACAAATTTTGGGGCAAAAAACTGGTTTCTCTCCCTCCCTAAGTCATTTCCTCCATTGTTGAGTTTGGAAGCTCCATAACCGCTTATTCCTTGACCTAAACACTTGATAACCAACTAGGAAAGTGATTAGAACCTCGAGTTGAGCTAGATCCTAGTTTCAATCTCTCGAAAAGATAGTCAATTGGAGAAATCCCGTTCTCTAGGGAATATCCTCAAAGCTTGGATTTTGAGAAGAAATGAGTCATTTCAGAGACGTTCAAGCTTGGAAAAGCTATCCTCTGACCTTCCTCAACAGTCTAGAGGTGAGAAACTCGATCTTTAACCAATTATTTCTGAAAGATGATTCTTGATGAGTTTTGATGAATTTTGAATAAATGAGGGAGTTGGAGTCAAAATTAGGCTTGGATTCTGTTGAAAAGTATGCTCAGGAGGTTGTTCTGATGAAGTTTGAGCTTTGAAACTTGAGTATTGGTAAAGTTTAGTTTTGACCCTGACATCTGTATGAGTAGGAAGATTGATGTTATAATGATGGGTTTGAGCCTAAGTACCTTTTCAAAAGATGATCAGGAGGCTAAATAAACGATGAATATGTGTTGAAATAGCCGTTCTGATAAACTTGACAAGTATTGATATTTGGCCTGGCTAAGGAAATTGAATCATTTGAATTGGCTTATACAGAGTCTTAGAGGGACTCTAGTACGTTCGATAGGCCGAGATAGACCTTGTTGAGGGTCTGTGAGTAGCCTATAAGATGAGTAATTCTGATAACTCTAAGATAGCAGACAAAGAGGTTTAAATGGAAAGGAAATACTTTGCTTTTCTTTTAAACAGTTGAGGACCGTTGATGATTCTTGCTTGTGTGTGTGTGCCTTTGTATAGGGCATGACACCAAGGGTGTCGATCGCGGAGACCACAGTCCAGGGATTGGATAGCAGAGCACTGCATTGCCAGGTAAGCTCTTTGTTTTTGGGAGTGTTTTCCACTGACTGTGTTCCACCATACTCCGAAGGAGTTATGGTTATTATATATCATGATGTATGTGTGTTAAAATTGTGAGTTAATATTTGATTGAGATGAACATGTATTGTATACACTGTAATAATGTTCTGTGCTTTATGGATGATTGTGTGCTGAGTAGATCTTCTAGCCAATAGATAGATATGGACCTCCCTAGGAGTAGAGCGCAACTCCTAGTTTGGTTTGCTCACGTAAAGGGTGATGATGATCCCTTAAGACCAAGAGATAGGTGGTCCCGTGGCGGTTGAAGCCTAATCTCGGAGGTGCCATATATCGTGCATCCATGCGTAAAGGGGTAGCTCCCGATGGGATGACACGGGTGTGAGTTCCGGTCTCACACTAGATGCTGATGATGATGCATATTTTTGAAAAAGGTGATGATGATCCCTTAATACCAAGAAATAGGTGGTCCCGTTGCGGTTGAAGCCTATTCTTGGATGTGCTATGTTTATGTGTTATTGTGATGGCGTTGTGATGTCTTTGATGTATGTGATCATGGAAGTGAGCCAGGGTGAGGAGAAGCCTCCAAGAACCCTGAGCTTACTGAGATTATTATCTCACCCCGTGTGTGGGGATTATATTTTTGCAGGTGATACATCTGATCAGAGATGATGAGTCCCAGGCGGGAGGCCCAGTGGGGGACCGGCATGGTATTGCTGTTTGGGCAATGTTTGGAGAGCTCTGTAGCTCGCTGCTCTTTATTTATGATTGTGTTTTGTACCCTCGTGTGAGGAAGTGATCGGTGAGATCAGGGCACTTTGTGCTTAGTCTTTTATTTAGACACAGTGGGTGTCTTGATGATGTATATATAAATACAGGAGGTTATTCTCCGGATATATCGGTATAGATAGTATAGTCTTATCTGTCGTTATTCACGTTGTTTTAAGTAATCTGGATCATTAAGGCTATTGTGGTGCTTCGGCATTCGTTTAATTTATTGTCTATACGTACCATACATAATGAATCAAGAAATATGGTTTTGAAATGCTTCTGCATGGTTTGATTAACTGTTTTAATTAATTGTCGCGCTAATCTGATTAAGTAATATGTTAATACACCGGATGTATACGAGGTGTTACATTACTCTTCTTATCAAAACCTTAATCGCATTTTTCCAACCACCATTATCTATCTTGAGTATGTAATTTAATTGACATGGAATTATTTCAACTTAATCAATAAACTTGAATTTGAATTATAAGTGTACAACTAAATTAAATATTTGGAGAGATCAATAATAATTCTATCCAACTAAAGCAAAATTGTCAATTATACAAATATCTATATCATTTGTATAGAGAGATACACAAGTTATCATTTAGTCCTAAATTAATTAAGATGGTTTAATAAATACAACCCTGATACCCTTTTTAACATGTCTCTAATATTAGTCAATTACATTTTGTGATGTCTCTATTTATGATCCATCACTTACGTTATATATTATTAGTTTCATTATTTGCCTAATATTAAGTTAATTATTATGATTTATGTTGATTAAGGCTTTTGTTCAACTAGGTTCTTTTGACTAGCTTATAAGTTAATTTGACTAAATAAGTTTGTATCTTATTTTAGTAACTTATTTTTTATAAACCACTTTAAATTAAATAGTTTATCAAAAATAAGTTATGTTATAAGTTACTATTATTTTCTCAATTTTATTACTATTTATTCAAAATTTTGTTTTATCATTTTACTCAATTTAAATAATCTCTTTTCTATTCTTTTTTCTATCTAGCAAATTCTTCTTATCTAATTTAACATTCTTACATTTACATGATAGTCATCTTGCCAATTGTCATCACTACATCGTTTCTTAAGGTTGAAAATTCTTTAAATCATATAATTTTACAATTAATTATTTGCTAAATTATTTTGTTGAATCATATCAACTTTGCAACTTTTAATTTTTTTGCTTTAAAATAATATTATTAATAATTATTTAAATGTTATAAAAATAATTTTAAATAATATAATTTTGATCGAGAAAAGAAGATTTACTTATGATGTTCATAGATATTGAGAAAGCATATGATAGGGTCCCAAGAAAAGTTTTATGGTGGACTCTTGAGAAGAAAAAAGTATCATTAAAGTATGTTAATACAATCAAATATATATATGATGGAGATACCACATGTGTGAAAGCATGTAATGAAACATCAAGGGATTTTCCTATCACAGTAAGTGTACATCAATGTTCAGCTCTTAGTCCTTATCTCTTTGCCTTTATGATGGATGAACTATCAAAGACGGTGTTAATAAAAAAAATTGAATTGTGGAGAAACAATTTGGAGTCTAAAGGATTCACAATAAGTCAGAGTGAGATTCAGTATATGAAGTGTGAATTTTTACTGGTAAGAGATGGTGATCAAGATATCGTGCATCTACTTGGTCAAGAGGTATCCAAAACATATGCTTTTAGATAATTGGAATCAATTTTGCAAAAAGGTGGAGAGATTGACGAGGATGTAAATCATATAATCGGAGCAGGGTGGATGAAATGACAGAGTGCATCTGGGTTTTTATATGACCGCAAAATTTCTCTTAAGCTAAAAGAAAAATTATATAGAATAATTGTAAGACCTGCAATGTTATATGGAGCTGAATGTTAGCCAACACATAGATAACATGAGCATAAAATAAGGTTAACATAACTGAATATGTTAAGGTAGATATGTGGTTATACGAAGATAAATAATATAAGAAATAAAGATATTCGATGAAAGGTAGCAGTAGTACCGATGAGTGAAAAGATGAGAGGGCATAGATTAAGGTGGTTTGGACATGTAATAAGACAGTCCCTGAATGCTCCCATAAGAATAAAAATTTGTTACCAAAAACTTATGACAAAGAGAGATAGAGGTAGACTGAAACTTTAATTTTAATCTCATAGCTTGCAATCATCCTTTAACTCCAAGAGGATATTATTCTTTAAGATTTGCCAAGTGGGTGCAAGTTAATTCTTCCCATCTATCTCGAAGTGGTCTAGAGTTCCAATTTCAGTAGCTCAAACAAAGTAAACCTCAAGTACAAATTAATTTTGCTTCCTACAAAATATCTAATTTCTATCAAGTCAAACATCGATGAAAAACGTTTGTGATACCAGGAGATACTTCAAATTAAATTTTGTTTCATTGTGCTAGTCATTTTCTAATGTGTCCTTTGGAACAATTCTTTTGTTTTAAATTTAAGAATCTATATTAGAGATATTAAAGTTGTACTTTGTTGCTATTATCTTAATTATCTCTTATCCAAACCAGTTCATGAAAGTTAGTTAAGATATATTTTTGAAGAAAATGGAATAAATAAATATCTAATTAATCTATATATACAGGATATCTTTCAGCAATGTACTTTATTTCTTTCTACTTATTTCTATAGAATTCCTAGCTAGGTAGCTACGAGAAGCAAAATGCTCAACAAATCAACATATTAAATTGCATTTCTAACGTTTCAAAATTAACCAAAAGTACAAACGACTAAATTAATTATAAAATGACTAATTAATCAACCATGAACCGTTCTAATAGTATGCCCAGGCACCCCAAAAATGTTACACGTTGGACCTGATCTTACATTACCGCAGTTCAAACACTTCATTCTACCACTACTAGCCACAACACCATCACTACCATGTTCCACAGAAAGCTCATCAGCAACTATGCTAGCCACATTCTCTTCATCAAATCTACCATTACTAGTAATAACATTATCATGAGTAACATTATCATGATCAATAATGTCAACCTCTTCATGTGGACTAGTTGGTGCTACTTCTTCAAAGTACTCATCATGGTCATCAAAGGGAACGTTAACTAGCTGCAATGTGAGTCTGCCATTGGCTCTGTGTGCACGAAAATACTCATGGTGCTTCACCTTCTCCTCTTTCAAAATCAACCTTCCCTCGTTTGTGTAGTACCTCTTCAACACCCATGGCATGTGTGAGGCCAGGTTCTGAGTTCGAGCTAGTAAGGGTATAGGGGGAGGGAAAACTTTGTTCTCTTTCGTTTTGATGTTGCTCTTGACCTTGGTTTTGTTTTCTAGATTGTTGGATTTGAAGGACTCGTGGTTATCTATGACATGGTTTGTGTTTTGGAGGTCCATGCAGCTCTCAGTGCCAATGTAGTCGTCACTGTTTGGAGGGAATGTGATGTTGGTTATGACCATAATGGGTTTTGAAGGTGTAGAAAATATGAAAACAACAGTTTGGTACCCTTTGTCTTTATATACTAGGAAAAAATGGAGAAAGAGAGATAGGAAAGTATAAGGTCCTTGTAAAAACTAGAGAGTGAAAAGTTGAAAATTTATTCTTGCACACCCATATATATGCTAGTTTACACCTAGAGAGAGACCAAAATAATAGAGAAAAATGAAGAGAAGTCATAGAAACAGATTATGTAATTAATACTTAATCTGATGTTACAAAAAAAAAAAAGAGATAAAAACAAATAGAGTGTCAATGAAATATTTGGAATATTGAGATATCAAAATACCATTACTGAAATTCAAAATTATAAGAAGGGAATGGATGAATAAAAAGAGAAGGGGCGAAGGAGTGCAAAAGTAAAAGTGAAAAATATTGGAGCTAGGAGAAAGGGATGAGGTTGAGGAGTGTGTGAATAATGTTTTATGTATATTATAATAAATACAAGGATAGCAAGGCGAGGAGTTCAAGTGGCTAGATTTTCATAAAGGGGTTGTTGATGATATTATGAAGAGAGGATCGATGAAAATATTCAACAGAGACAACTATTAGAAGTGGCGTCAAGGTTGAGTTTCAAGTGGTTCTTCTCTGGCTTTATGAGTATCAAATGCTTTTTCGTGAAGGGGTTGGTGACATATTATGAAGAGAGGATCAATGAAAATATTCAACAGAGACAACTATTGTAAGTGACGTCAAGGTTGAGTTTCAAGTGGTTCTTCTCTGGCTTTATGAGTATCAAA
>CM023954.1:30188665-30209347 GCA_013407115.1 Glycine latifolia
ATCTGATTCATCTCAGCGGCCTATGAATATTTCAAATTCCCAAATCAGAAGACAAATTAAAGGAGAAACAGAAGAAGAGGGCACAAGGCACATATCACCACATTTCACAGTACAAATATGAATAATGAAATAGTAAAATAGCAAAAAATGGATTTATATAGCTTAGCCAAAACAACAAAACAGCACTCTTATTCGGACAAAAATTAAGGTAGTACTAGCTAGTACACAAATTCCTTACTCCATATCGAACTCAAGTTATCAAGATAGATATCATGATAACTACATATAGCATTTTATATATACGTAACATTATTCATATATACTACTAATTAGCAAAGGAAATAGGCAAAGAGTTTAATTCTTATACATTATCATAGTCAAAAAATTTACAAACAATTAAAAAGTCAACAATTTACTCTAAGAATTTCAACTGAATGTCAGTACAAGTACATAGACTATATATTTACTCATGCAAATAACACAACACCCCTCAATGTAAGCTAGAGAATGACACACTATTCATGTAGTGGATAGTTTTGGATGAACAGGGCATAGATTTAACATGAAATATTGAAATGTACTTAGAACATGTATGTCGGTAGGGGATTTGAACCATGTATTAATAGGTATTTCATGCATTGGTCATCAATTAATAATCCTGAGTTCCGTGAAATACAATTGTTCATCTGGCAATGACAGTTTCCAAATTATCATGATTGTGTCGTAAAATGGAATTCTTGTATATTCTTTTTTTAATTAGCAATATATAAAGAGAAAATAGGAATCAAATTAGATTGGTATAACTTTGATAACTATTATATTATTTTATAATTTTTAACTAAATAAAGTTTTCTTAAACCTTATAATTGGATTAAACTTTATTTCATATATATGCAAAATTTTATATTGATAAAAAAAACATTTATTATCTCATTTATATAAATTTAAATCTATGTGATATAAATATTTTAAAATATGAATAATTTGATTATATTTTTATTGTTATTCAATTTTGAAAAAAATTGTACAAACAATCTTAGTAATACGTAGATATAATTCAACGGTTAAATTAATAAAAATCACATTTTATATCAAATTTTAAAAATAGTGTAACAATTATAAAAATTACACCAATGTAAATGACACCTAGGATTATCCTACAAGACATAATATTTTGCTAGGAACTACTTTGTTAAGTAACAATCATTTAATTAATTTGTAATAAAAAAAAGAACGCAACAAAGGGAAGCATTTACGCGTTAAAAAGGTTCGCTTCTATTCTGGCATCGAAGAAAATAGTGTTGGCATTACCAGTTGCCACGCATGATTGATGCCCTCAATTTTATATAGTAGAAGAGCAGAATTGAAATTCAAAAACCAAAGTCCAAAGTTTACAAATAAAAATCACAATTGACATAAAAGAAAATCCAAACGTACAGAAGAATGCAGTCGAGAAAGTAAGAGAGATCCAGAAAAGAACAAAAAAATGGACACGATGAAAACTATATCAAAAGAAGGATTAATTTTTATCAAAATTACTAATATAAAAAATAAACAAAATTAAATTAAAAGAATTAAGGGGCTATAGAATTATGTATACCTGCCTATCAACCCAGAAATATGGTGGTTCATTTCAATTTGGATGAAGCGTATACATAACTCTTTGCACAGAAGCAAGTACTCAATTGGGACAAAACACTAGTGAGAAACAAATGGAAGAAGCACACTAACAGGGATCCTTTTATATAATAAGCTTAAGATTATAGATAAGCATCAAAATAATGATAAAGTACTCGTAAAAAGGGCCAAATATTAAGGGGGGGACATATATATCTCTCATGTTAAATAGTAAATATGAGGAGAAATGAAAACCGATTGGGACGAGATTTGATTTTGATACCGCTTGCCGCATGCTTTTATTAATTAAATATTCTTTAAAAAAATACTAAATAATTGTAGCTTATGTGGCTCTCGTTCTGATAACTTTGTCACTTCATTCTGCCAAAATTTTCTGGTATTAAAATGAAGGAAAAAAAAACTTATATTTTTATCCTGTACTTTTTAATGTAAAAAATTGAGAAAGAGCTATATCCTTTTATTTCTTAATTATAAATAAAAGTGTGAAAGCAAATCTATTAAACAGGAAATAAAAGAGAATATTAAGAAAGATATTAATTATACGAAAATTTCAAAATGTTCTTAATTAGTCAAAGATTTTTTTGTTTCAGGACTAAGTCAAAGAGTTAGAATATATATTTTTCATTTATTTAAGCATTTAAATAAGATATATACTAATAAATGAAAATATTGATGAAAATTATTGGAGGATTTAAATTTATTTTTGGTTTATTTCTTTATCATTTTTCAGTTTTCTTTAATTTCATGACAAAATAATACTAGTACTACACATGATTGGAGATAATTAATGCATTTGAATTTTCACTCCAGAACTTTAATATATATCCTTATCTTCTTCAATTCCTACACTACCACTTGTGCCATCGACATAATCAATAATTAATTAGCACGAGGTATTTATGGGGCGGGAGAAGAATGTTGTTGAACTTGGAAGAGGAACGGAAAAAATGTAAAATGTCGACACTAAAGATCGTAATACAATTCATAAAAGTTATTTGCATATATGAAAAATTATATTTATAGACATACCCAAACATAAAAAAAATACAAACAAGAAAAATAACTCATAACACAAAATTACATTTATAGACATATACATACTCAAAATTATATAAGGTTTTATTTATTTTTTATTACTATTATTAGTCAGTTTATTATATTTTTATTACAATTATTTTAACTTATTATATCATGCTTTATTTAGTCCGTTGATTATATTTTTTTTGTTACAATTAATTTATTTAGCTTTCACAAATAACTGTCCAAAACCCACCTTAGACTCCATTTTAATTTGGACAATATACAAGTTGAGGCCCAAGGTCCAATAGATGAGAATAGACAAAAGGTAAAAAAATATGTATATAAAAAAAAAACACTCTAAAACCTAAGAGGATGCAGCATACGCCAACCTGACTCATCACTCCATATGTTAGTCAAGTAATAACGCCAACAGAGAAATGAGAGAGTGCACAATGACGACAACGGCATTGTTCGACGATGGTGATGGGGATGTCTGTCGACGATGATGGAAGTGTGCTTGTGTTGAAAAAAATGTGCCCCCACTGTTAACCCGAGAACATAACAACGTTCTTCCGTGTTTATGAGAAAACACGCATTCCCTGTGATTCGCCGCATGTGATTCGCCGCAACTTCATTCTTCTGCCCATGTTAATTCAATGGAGCCCCCAAAATTCGTAAGACATACAAGTAAGTGTGTTTAGGCGTTTCTTTTACAACATTGGACCCAATCCCTTCCTAGAATTTAGGCATTCGTGAGTCAACATATTTTAAATGAAAAATAAAACACTATTTTAAAATAAATAAATAAAAAGAAGATAGTAAATATAAGTTTAACTAATTATATTAATATCTTTATTCTATTAACATTTTCATTTTTCATAAATTAGAGATACTAAAGTAAGAATAAAATTGAAGAATACTATTATTTTATTAACGTTATAAATTGATTATTATTTAAAATAAAAACTTAATAGATATGCAAATTCAATGTAGAAGTTTTTGAAAAATCCTCATAACACATTCTCTAATATATTTTTTATCAAAAAAAAAGAAACATTTTTTTTCTAGTAATATATATACTTTATTATTAGCTTAAATTTGTCAAAAATCACAAAATTGTGTGTTTTGTTCATTTTTTTCTTACAAAATAAATTAGGTGAATTGACTCTCATGTATTCAAGTCAAGGTAAACCTCAACACTCTATGATTCTCACATTTACTAAAAAATTGAATTTACATTTTTTTAGAATATGAATTTATTTCTTACCCATCGAAATAATCTTTATTGACTAAAAGGTATCTGGCTCATTATTAATGAACTCTAGTTTTGAGTTTGTAGCTTTTAATAATTTTAATTAACATAGAAAATTGTGGTAGAGTGAGTTTATTGTCGAACTAAAATTAAATTTTCATTGTTTTATCTGTTTCCTTTTTAATCAAAAAGAATGAAATAATATTTGAGATTATTTAATTAGCTCAATTAACTTAAGAGGTAAATATTTTTTTTAATATCTATATAAGAAGTGTAGTAAGATTTATTTTTAAAAAAAACTATAGTAAGATTAAATTTTTACTCATTCTTCATTAACACACATAACCATGCAACATTATTGGTAGTTATCGCCTTATCGGTATGACTTTACTAGTCATTTTATTCTTGCCGCCACATCAATGACATCATCATATATAAGTGATACAATTTATATGTGGGTATCTTTTTTTCTATGACTGGATTCGTGTTGTAACATTTCTATATGATTTTATCTTTGATGGCTCTCACACTTGCCACATATTATTCCCAATAGATAAAGCTTAGGTGAAATTCACTGAAACCACTAATCTACATTTCACGGTTCCACCCAGTAAAGTGAAGTACATGTAGAAGCTCACACAGAGAGTTCAGACAACAGATAAGCAAAATGGATCTTATCTCCGACTCCGAACCAGTTTAACAAGTTTTTTAAGGTATTTTGAATTGTTTTTCGTAACATATATAACTAAACATTGCATGGCCAAAAATACAATAGCCCTTTCAAGAAATTATTACATAATCTCGGATTACCATGTGCCATGGTCTCGGTCTCAGTTAATTTCCACAACATATAACCAAGTTTTCAGCTTAAGAAAAAGAGTTAATTAACAAATTGGATTATGTGAATATTAACTGGGCACCATGTCATAATTTCTTGTGCAACAAAGGAACCTCACTGTTTAATTTAGATCCTAATTAGTTACTTAAGCAGTAGTTACTTAAGCCCAATATATAGTATTACTGCTCCAACTACACTGTAAAATTTAAGAAAGGAATAGTTGTGGAGAAGTCAAATCAAAGAAATAGTAGAGTTCTATCGACAGATAACAAAGAGAGATGAAGACAAAGACTGAGATTTAATTCATACCTTCGTAGATACAAAGCTTCTCCAAGGAATATAACACTCAGTTGCAACTATGGCAATTGATCACAGGGGCTTAAGGACTGACATATATAGGACCTTTCAGATGGGGTCCATGTGTGAACAACATTGTTGAAGAATGTGCTAAAGAATGCCTGCAAGAAGTGTGTTTCACTTTCTTACATGTTATTGTACTTCATTAACAAGAATCCCCTTCTCTCTCTAGTTCTAATCTTTCACAGAATTCCCATTGAGGTGGTGAATGACATGAAGTTGGTCTAGATTTTGGGGAGATGCCATCAGTGATGAATCAGAAGGTGAAGATCTAGCAGCGGAAAAGGATCAGCCTTATATCCCCGTGGTGTCTTAATCCAGCAAAAAGAAAATTTCCAAAAGCTCTAGGATATACAATGTTATTTTACTACTAGAAAAAGTATTTTCCACGTTGGTTGTTTAATACATTTCACGACGGTTCGAAAATCATCTTTCAAGTCATCGTCTTGAAAAATCAACACTTTCTAGGACGGTTTTCAAAATCGTCTTTGAATCTTAATTTCTACGTCGGTTCTTCCCAAAATTGTTTTAAAACGTATTTTTTAAAATAAAATTAAAAAAAAATTGAAGATTCTAAGACGATTTTCCCAAAAATCATCTTAGAAAGTATACTTTCCAAGACAGTTTTTGGAAGAATCGTCTTAGAATGTCTTTTTGAAAAAAAAAAATTAAGGATTCTAAAATGGTTTTCTGAAAAACCGTCTTAGAAAGTAAACTCTCTAAGATGATTTTTCTCAAAACCGTCTTAAAATGTCTTTTTAAAAAAAATGTCAATACGTCAATTACATTATACACGATCAAGTACACAACCCAAATTCTAATAGTCTTATTCCAAAAATAAAGCAACAACCCAAATCCTAGGAGCCTATTACTCTGACAAAAACCTAGTAAGAGAAAACAAATAAAATACCTTATACCTAATACACTTTCATTGACAATTTCCTAGAAACTAGAAATATACCATAAATGAAATATCATTCTTTATGCCAATCTGATCCAAAGGGACCTTCTTGCCAAGTAAAAGGAATTCAAATAAGAAATTTTAATATGAGCTAATTTGATCCTCCGACAGGTGGAGTTGAAAATTTAATTTTGTTTTTATGCAGGTCAGGAATTGGTGTAGCAGCAATGCTCATTATTTCTCTTGTTCCCTGCAATGCAAAGCTGACCACACAAATTGAAGCACAACATATACATAGACTTCCAATATCCATACTATGTTTTTAGTCATGGGCAATCTATAAGCTAATCATCTCTTACCATCAAGATCCATCTCATCATCGTCAATATCAATCACTTCACTTGAATTTGCATAAACAATTACATAGGGATTGATGAATGACAAATGATCAGCCTTCTCTATTTTGTATGCCCAACATACATGATAAATGATTAGAAAAACCAAATGAACTATTAGATTTCCATGTTAAGAATGACATAGATACAAATACAGACTTCCAATCATAAAACCTCCACAAAAGCCTTCATATGACGTGTATAATTGTTTGATGTGACAGACCAACTCAGCTTCCAGGCTAGGAGATCCAAAAGCATGACCAATAATAACACATTAAATTTTAAAAAAAAAATTGTGGATGACAACATAATCAAGCCAAAACATGAAAAGAAAAAAAAAAACATTAACATACAAGGAAATGCAATGTTAGGTGTAAGACATCTAAAAAAAAATAGACAATTTTAAACCTAGGTGCATTATCTGAAAAAAATTTCCTAGCTTCTATGCATATCCATTAGAGAAATTGCCCTAAAGAAACCATGGATAGAAAACCACAAGGAAGCTATAGAAGATAATCAAAAAAATCATGCAAGAATCCAATGAGGCACACTGGACACATCAATTAATATTCCTAAATTTACCATTCTTTGTATTTAAGATAATTGTTCTTGAACTTGAGAACAAAGTTTTGACCAGATAGGGGTTTACAATTACAAGAATGATAAGGAGTGCCTAGTATAAATGTTCCAAAAAGAAAAGGAACCAATTCCTTTGAATTTTACAGAATTAGGAAAGAGAAGTACCTTCAACATTTGATCATCAGCAATGCTTCCAAGGAACTTCCTATCATGAGAAAATGCAACAAAGCGAAGCTACATAGGTGCTGAAATAAACTAAAAATATAAATTCCAACACAGCATGCTACATTCGTAATGTCAAATAAGAGTGAACCAAATCAAAGTAACCAGCAATCATAAATACATGGGACTACATTCAGGAATTAGAATACTAGGCATGTTGTGGAATCAACAAAGCTACTTTTTGAACACGCCTGATTTTTCAGGTCATTCACCAAAGTATAAGTGCTTTTGTCCAAGAAGTAAAGGATTTTTTTCGACAATATAGGCCATTTCTTTTAATAGAAAATGCTTTCCAAAAAAGAAAAAGTTTATCAGAGAAGCCAAACTGGCACAAGGTTCTGAAAGGCAAAAAAAAAAAAACCAAAAGCTTGCAGAAAATTAAAACAATTAGCGTATGTACCAACTAGTTAGCACAAACATGATGCAACATTCTATTGGCACTATTACATAAAGCATTACTTGAGCTAAAAATTCTTTGGACTATACAAGAAAATCTCGTATGTGAGTTTTAAATGTAGGGAGGTCATTTGTGAACTCTAAAATTCCATTAACAAATTAAGTTACCTGCAAATTTTTTGAAATTAGTCATTTATTTAGGAAAAGAGGAGGGGGGAGGTTATATATTAGCTGTTTCTCCTCAATTACCTCAGAAGCAGTCATGTTGGGAAATGAAGTACTTAAAAGGTTTATAGTAAACTCGCGTACAAAAGTTGCATTACTTGGGTATGGATAAGGATTTGTAGTAGTATCCCAAAGAGGTTCAATTAGGGCACCGGTTTCTACCTGAAAAATACCAAACCCTTCATTATAGTGATCTCTCACTGATTAATAAAACAAACAAAAGCATGATTTTGAAATTGTACCAGACAGAACAAATGTCGAAGCACTAAGACATGAAATATGAACCCAGGCTTTTGAAAAGTGTCCATCGAGACACCAAATATCTCTTGCTCAATTGTCAAAAAGTATGTTAGATAAAACTGATTATAGAACTCTGATGCATATTTAATGTTACAAATAGACATTCAACCAACAAGAAAAAAATTAATAGAGATAAATGAGGGAAAACTAGAGTGAGAATCAAAATCCTCCAAAACAAGAAAAACTATGCATGGGAAAGAAACTTTGAAGGTCAACCGTGAGAGTTATGAAGAAAATAATATGCAAAGACCACACCTGAAACTTCTTCAACATCTCCAACAACACGTTCAACCCAATTTCAACAATATTCCTTTATGTATGCCGAAATGCCCATATTATTGAATCCATAACAAGCTTTAGTTGCTAAAACAAATTACAAACAACATCAGGCACATGCTACATAAACTATATTGGAAGAGCAGTCACAATCAATATTAGGTAAAATCAAATAAATTGTCATGCAGTTGGTTTATCATAGGTGAAGTGTGAGCAAAAAACACAACCTGACTTGACAAACATATCAAAACAGGGAAACAATGAATACCTATAGCACACAGTAAAGAGAAGAACTTTAGTCAACGCTCTGGGTAATCTTCAAAACAATTTGTAATCATTAGTGTAATAGAATAAAAGAATAGATACAAATTAATTGATATCTAGTTGCAAATATTCAATAATCACACGTACATCGAGAGAATTGATAGAAGATAATTGATGATGAATCAAAAATAGAACTTCAAAATGATTTCAAACCAATTCTGTAAATTTAAATTTTGATTAACAAAAACCACAAACTTAGTCTACATTCTCCAAAAACAAGGCATGTAAATTTGTAAAAGCGAATTATTGAAAAACAAAAAGGAAGTGAATAAGGGTTGGGAAAGTTGGAAGTTAATCTAAGGGTCATTATCAGAACAATGACTGACTATAGCATTCACATCCTAGCCAAATGACGTACTATACAATTACCTCCAATGTATATTGGAATACAACTTCAAATATTTGTGGGACATCTTCACCCATTGCAGCTTTATATATGCAAAGTATGCGAAATAAAAATATGAGTGATATATACTATTAAGTAATTAAAATAGCAAACATTTAGCATACTCTTCCCACAAACTATTTTTGGCCAAGGGTTGGATCAGATACTAAAGGAGAAATACAATGTAGAATTTTGAGTGCTAAAGCTCCATACATTAATTAATACAAATAAGCAAAATTGAGAATAATTTACATACTTGTTTACAATTGTGGCAAAAAGTGACAAAACCTCTTATTCCCTCGTATCAAGCACATTCCTGGCATAATCTCCTAGAACAGGATCCACCATTGGTGGCACAAATTGTTTTCCAATTTGTGGTTGATCTTCAACCTTGTCCAAGAATGTCTCACCTCTTCGATCTTCTTCCAACTCAAATCTGGAAAAAAAATGGAAGTGCTACAACAAAAGAACCAACTTGTGAAATTCCCTCCTGCGTGTGTAAACAATATACACAAAATCAGTCAAATCGTAAACAGATCAACATCGCAAAAAAAAAATTTCAAAAAATTGAAAGAAAAAAGAAAAAGAAAACATGACAGGCTTTGTAGGTGGAGAGCGTGCTCTCAGCAGCCTCCTTGTGGTCGACGCTAGTCTTGAACCCAGCGAGGTAAAAGACCTTGGAGTCGCCGGAGGCAGCAGAGGAGACGAGGCACATGTCGCAGATGAGGTGCGACTCGATCTTGGAGCAATAGTCGCGGATGACAGCGACATGGTCCTCGTTGTCGTAACGCGCGCCGTTCTTGTAGGTGAAAGAGATAGAAAGAAATTAAAGTGTATGAAAGAGAGAGATAGATAGAGGGATACAAATAAAGTTAAATAATTTCAAAACATTCGATGACGGTTATATAATTAATTGTTGGATGCGATTTTTTTAAGATGGTCTTTATAAAACTATCGTCATCGAAGTTGCTTATATTGACAAAATTGCCACCGCACACACATTTTAAGATAATTTTTGAAAACTGTTGTTGTTTCACTGTTGTAGAATGTGATTTTTTAGCGTTTGAAAATATAGAATAGTAAGTATAAAACCTTCTAGAACCTAATACCTTTTGTGAAGATGCAAGTTGAGAATTAAGTGGAGGAGATTGTTATGGAGATGCAACATTTAAGATTGTAGGTCCTTTATAGTGCACAACTAAAATATATATATATATATATATATATATATATATATATATATATGGATGCTATGGATCGAACACATGGTTTTGGCTTAAGTGCTTGAACTTCTTAAATCTGGCTTTTCCATTCTTCATATAAGAGACTCGTAAAGATGTTAAACAAGGTGAAGATTCCCAAGAAGTGTCTGAAGGGCAGAGATTGTTTGAAAACGCAACAGAAAAAGTTTATTGTCAGAAATAATAATAATTATGTATCGTTTATCTAATAATCTTGTTGAGAATTGTAGGAGTTAATACTATTGGCTTCATACATATGAATTGCAGGCTTTAATTTTTGTTTATGGATGAACATATGGTATTCTTTCTCAGTGCTCATCACGAATGTACAGTTACTAGGAAAAAAATATTTTGTTTTAAAATTAACATAATTGAATAAAATTAACTAATTTCTTAATAAATATAAAATATATTTTTTCTTATAAAAAATATAAGAGGAAGTAACAAAATCAAATTTAATTTTCCATTTACAAATAAAAGTATTTATCAAAATATAAAATTTAGATTTTTGAGTCATAAACATGTCATTCAAGTGATTCAACTAAAAATTAGACACTACTACTAATTAGCATAATAGAACTCAAAGTAGATTTTGATTTTATGTCCCCGGTATAATCAAACAGAACAATATATTCTTAAAACAAAATTTACTATTAACACAAACACAAGCACATTTCAAAACTACCACAAAAATCATGAAATAAACTTAATATTAACAATAATATAGATTTTTTTATTTTATGTTAATGATACATAAAAGTTAAACTATACTTTGCACAAAAAAGGAGTTGAACTCTACGTCCTTTCAAAAACTAAAATAATCAAATCTAATAAAAGTACCATAATAATGAGTCATTTTCACTTACATTTTATATTCCTATGATACAACATAAGTAGTCTCTACTCGTCGTAGAATAGGTGTGAGACTAGGAGCATCGTGGCCATTGCTTTGGGCGAAAAGAAAGAACTTTTGCCTCTCTCTGTTGCCTCTCGCGTCATGGTTGTTGTTTATGGGCTTTTCTTTTCCTCTTCGAAAACGAAATTAAAAAGTTCGTAGTTTCCACTCTTTCCCTCTTCTCGATTGAAAAATCAATGAGAATCCCACCAACTACAGCACCTTTTTTCTAAGATAGACACGTGGTAATGTCGATTACGTGTTTTCTGGTCGAACCTCGTTCCTCGTGCTTTCAATCTCCTTAACAACCGCTTCGTCATTGTCCATACTCCCTACTCTAAAGTCTCATCTTATTTTCGTTTCAAAATAGATATTTTTTTATACATAAAAATGAATATATTAAATTTAAATATTAATAAATTAAAGGGTTATTTATCGTGTGTTTTAGATTTTGAAAACAATATAATTTTAATTTTAGTTTTCAACTGTTAAAATTATTGATTCTAATGCTTATAGTAGTATTCTTTGAGACAAATATTTGATAGACATTTCATATTTTGTACTTAAATTAAAAATATTGATTCTAATCTTTATAAGTATTCTTTGAGGTAAATATTTGATAGGAATTTTGTATGTTATTTTATACTTAGAGTGAGAAAAAATATAACAATATAAATATAATAAAGTTTATGATATGATAAGAAGAAAGAAATAAAGAAATAAAAAATATTAATAAAATGTTTATTCTTTAAATACATAAATATTTATTGAAATTTTGCATAAAAAATATGTAAATATTTATTAATTTTGTAGGAACTAAAAATACCATTAAACTAAATTATAATTATAATATTCTTAAAATTAAATTAACAATACATATTTTGATTCACTTATTTTTAAGAATGACATCATTTTTGTGTAAAAAAAACAGAATGACATTATTTTATATAAATCTTATCTTATTTATTATTCTTAGCCTTTTTTTTACAGCATTTATTATTCTTAGCATTAAATTGTATACTTAACTTGACTGACACTGCGAAATTTCGCTACTTACTACTTACTACTTATTAACTAATTCGGGATCTCAACCTTGTAATGACATTTGTTCCTTTTTTTAAATATTTTTCTTATGAAATTGTTAAATGCTTTTTTTAGGATAATTGTTAAATAGTATTGTTGAGCATTATAAAGAATACTTAAAACTATAGACTATCAATATGATAAAACAAATTCTACATATTTATCAACCTATATACATCATTACCAACTTCTTTTTATATACATAAGATACTATTCAAGGAAGAACGCTTAATAATTACGAAAAGTTTAAACGTAGATATAAAAGATTGGAACGATTAGTTACTCCACAAGAAAGAAAAAAGACATGTACAACTGGTGGGTTAAATCAGGAAGTCATGCTACTTTAGGTTATGTTGAACCCAATTAATTGAAAGTTGAAAATCAAGCTCAGATTAATCGGTAATTAAAAGTTGAAAAATTAATTTATTAAATTATAAATATTTGATAAAATTAGTTATTAAAGTAACAGAAAAGTATAAAATGATAAAAAATAATAAAATTATAATTTATTTAAAAATAACTAAGAAAATAAATAATATATTAAAGATAATAACAGAAAAATATAAAAAACTAAAAGTTAACATTTTTAAAAATGTCATTTCAATTAGTGTCTTAAAAAACACTACAAACTACTAAAAATTTCTTGTTTATTAAACAAATAAATAAGTTTTTCAACTGAAAAAGTTTAAAAGTCACTTGAAATGTGATCTCCAACAAGATTTAAAAAAGATTATAATTTTTTTTTTGTGATATTCAATAAGAATTTTTAAATAGTTTAAATAAGTATTGTGATATTCAATTAAAACTTTTAAATTTTTTAAGGAAGATAATAAAATCTGATGGTATTTAATTATGATTTTTTTATAAATAGTCTTTTAGTATTCAAAATTATACAAATTTCTAAGGATTATTTTTTAAGAAGGATTTTAATGGGTTTTATTAGAATGTTTAGTATATAACATCTATCAAACAATCTCACTCACACCTAGAGATTTTACTAGATTTATTTATTTCTTTTTTATTAGTTATTAGACTTTCTTTTCTCTCATCATATATACTCTTTCATCTCTTTAATATTTTTCAAGATGCGTGTATATTTCTCCTATTCTTTTATAATAAAAAAATCAATTGTACTCATCCCCTTTATACTTTTTCTTTTATTTTTTAAATTAAATTAATGTTTGTCTTATGTGCTAAGACTAATAATGATTTCTTTTTGCTGATAATGTTCATCACCTCGACACAATGTTTCCATGATTGTGATTCTTAATTTCATCATCCACATAATTCATAACTCTCCTACCAATTTTCCACCATCACTACTTCATTCCCGTATATGTTTATTATTGCACCCCATTTAACACATATCATTAAATTTATCATGAAATAATTGTAATAATTAAAAAAAATTAGAAAACTAATGTGTAATTTTAAATATATTTGTTTAAATCCAAAAGTGATAATGAGAATATGTTAATGTAAGAAATGTTAGTATAAGAGGACATAAAGTTATAATCAATATAACTATTAAAAGATAAAAAAAATTATATTGATTTTACTTTTTTTATCCAAACTTCAACATTTGTTATTATTATTTTTAACTAATTCTTATAATTTTGAATGTATATTCTTATGATATAAATTCATTAAAATCCAAACTATCATAAAAGTCTTGTAAAAAAATGAGAAAAGAATATACCAAATATCGACAATACTAAATACTTTTTTTATTTGCTTGAAGATAAGATGATAAAAAAGGAGAAAAATTAACTTTTAAAAGTAAAAAAAAAAAAGAAATATCTCCTTAAATTTTTTCTTCATTTCATCAAATTTCATTTTTTTTCTTTCCCTTAATTATTTCATTCTCAATTATGCACCAAATGTTACTACTAAAATAATATAAATTCTGTTAAAAAATAAAAAAAGACAAAAAATACATGAATTAATGTTATAAAATCTTGTCTCTTAACATGTGCAAAGGAGTTCAATCATGATTTGTGAGTATAAAAAGATATTTATTGTTTATTAGAAAAGATTAATCCCTTAAATAATCTTAGTACAGTGAGAAGTTAATTCTTATCTGACTCAAAATTATACTAATTCTTCCAAAAATATTATTTTTGCACCAAATATTATTAAAGAAAAAACATAAACAAGTAAGTATTCTCCAGTACTGATATGAGAAATATGTTATATGTTATGGTAAACTTTTTTAATAGTTATTTTCATTATTAAATAACATTCGTATAAAAGTCACTAAAATAGTAAATGAGATGATGTAGATAATAAGGTATTATTTAGGTATTTTTTCAAAAATATTTATAAGAAAAAAAGTTATTTAAACCTTAAATTCACTTGTAAAATTAGGATTACCATGGAAGATATATTATCTGTTTTGGGCTTTTGGTACTTGATGAGTAATCATGATTTTATTCTTACAAGTTGTCTTCACGGTTTAAAGAAGAAAAAGTGTTTATAAATTACACTCAGCCTCAATTCATAAGTGATGATATTTTTTTGTGTACAAAAACAAAATTTTAAGTCAAAGCTGAGAAGCAAAAATGACTTAAAAACCTCTTTACACAACATTAAGATAAACATATTTCACATATTAATTGTCACTTTTGAAACTCAATGAATCATCACTATTTGTTCTTAAAGGTATCTTGATTTTTGAAGGTTCTAGTCATAGATTATCTTCGGATCATCATTTGGAGATCTCTCCTAACAGAAACACAAATAAAAAGATAAAATAAATTAAGTTATTTCTATAAGTTAAAAATAACTTTATATATATATATATATATGTGTGTGTGTGAGAGAAAAAAAATATTTATGCATTGATAGTGTAAATGTTTTATACAGTTATTCAATTATAATCCACCAATTATTAATTCTAAAATAATTATTTTAAAATAATTTAAATAATGATTTGTAATTAAGTAATAATGTAAAGTTGATTTATATTGTAAGACATTAAACTCATACATATATATATATATATATATCAATTTTTAAAGAATTCATATAAAAATTTCTATACAAATTAATTAAATAAATAAATTTTAACTTAATTTAGTTCTACACCAAAAATCCTAATTAAATTTAGTTTATTTTCTTATTTTATACTCCATAAATACCTGCAAATAAAACCTGGCTCTCATGTAGTTTTCTTCATCAACAACCTCACGAGTTCTATCTGACAAAAAAGTGCAATTATGATTCCTCTCTATTTTTTTTTTCTTCTATTTAAAAATTTATATATTTTAATTTTAATTTTTCTGTAATGTTGATTTTTCTATTTTAAAATAAAGATATTTAGTTCTCTTATTTTAAGATATGTGGACTAAAATTATGATTTCTCTAAAATATAAGAACTAAATATTTATAAAAATTAAAATTACAGATTTTTTAAAATAAAAAATCAAATATTTCAATTTTAAAATAAAAAATTAAAATTATAAATTAAGTAAAATATAATTGAAATCTAATAAAAAATATTAAAAAGCACCAACATTCGTCTAACTAATTGAAATAAACTATCCTAGCCATATGTACTCTGGAATGATCTGTAATGAAACCCTAGCCATTTGTCTTGCAACCAGCCACACTGCCTTTTAGTACCTTGGATTTTCTCTCTTTCACTTTATGGACCACTATTATTTATAAATTTATAATAAGTTTATAATAAATATTAATCATCACATAGAATAGACAATCACATAGAATAGGCATCCCAAGTTATAATAAACAAACTCTATGCCACAGAGTACATACAATAGATTAGACACATGCCTCCCCCCTGTATGCCTTCGCCACGTTCACGGGAAAACATTATTACAACCCACAAAAGTGCACACTGCGCACCCCACCCCCACCCTCTCCAGTCTCTCCCCTGAAGAAGAAAAAAATAAAGAAAGCAAGCTTCAAAGTTTCAAACTTTGCACCACCCCACCTCCAAATTCAAGGACCAGAACTCATTTTCCCCCAATTTAAATCCTTTTTCGCATACCCATTTGGGTTTTGGTTCGTGTAACTTCTACTTCTGGAACTAAAGTTGAGCTTTTTACCTTTCTTTGGTTTTTTTTTTGCTTTTTTTTTTTTTTTTTTCCTTCTTTCTCATGGCGATTGAGCTTCTTCTGTGGCTGTTACTGGCCAAGGGTCTTGCCATGGAGGGGGCTGTGGGGGTCACATTTTCTTCTAGGCTCATTCACCGTTTCTCTGAGGAGGCTAAGGCTCATTTGACTTCACGGGGCAGCAACGGTTCTATGCTTCTTGAAGCGTGGCCTGAGAGGAACAGCTCTGAATATTTCAGGTTGCTTCTTAGAAGTGACGTGACACGGCAGAGGATGAGGCTTGGCTCGCAGTATGAGACGCTGTACCCTTCTGAAGGTGGCCAGACCTTCTTCTTTGGCAATGCGCTTTATTGGTGAGTGAGTGAGTTTTGGTCTCATGGAATGTTCTCAGGAAAATATAAAGTTTGAGTCTTTTTGTTCTTCCATGCTTTGTTGTTGTTCTTGTATGATCTTATAAAGGTGTAGAATGTTATGCCAACTCTGAAATTAACAGGCTTCGATTTATTGTTTTGGTTAAACTATTCTTTTGTTACCTGAAGTTGCCCTCATTTTAAGTTTTAGCCCTTCCATAGAAAACGTAAGATTTAGTCTTGCATATGCATAAGTGTTAAGTTTTGGTCTTTGTTGTTAAGTGTTAACACTAGAGAACATATTTTTTAGCAAACCGCTACAGAGAAACTGTTTAGGGACTGAAACTTGCGGTTTTCTCACTAAAACTGTAAATGGAGACAATGTAGGACCAAATGAATTGATTAACCTATTTTTTAAGGACTCTTTTTTAGAAAAAATTATACTAACACTCCTAAGATTCTTTTGAAAAGACTTTTTTTTGGAGCTAATTATACTGACTCCCCAGTGTCTTTTGAGATTGTACACGATACTGTCTTTATATTATGTTTACACTTTACAGGAACCCCTTACAGGGGTAACTGCTGTAATGAGTTTCTTGGGTTTCAGGGTTGTAGGTGTCATGTATTTCACACAATTAAGGGAGTTGATGTATGGGTTTAAAAGGCGGGTATCGTGTGCAATCTCTGGAAACTACAGAGTAGTTTTTTTTTAAAAATTTGAAAAGGAAACTTTGGTTGAAAGTCACTGGCTTTTACTAGGACTGAGCTCAAGAGTCAAATTTGAAATGGTTTGCTGTGATGGTTTTTTTTTTTTGTCACTGGACATCAAAGCGGTTGCTTGTGCTTTTATTGGTTAAACGAGTAGAAATATGGATAGAAAGGAGTTGGAATGGATGCTGAAGAAGGTTGGCAATGGTGTGTATGAACTTGTTCATTGTTGAATTTCAGGTTGCATTACACATGGATTGATATAGGGACTCCAAATGTTTCATTTCTTGTAGCATTAGATGCTGGAAGTGACATGCTTTGGGTTCCCTGTGACTGCATTGAATGTGCTTCCCTGTCTGCCGGTAATTACAATGTGTTGGTAAGTCTGTGATATGACTTCCATTTACCTTTAATACTTTTTCATCTCTCAATCATTTTGTGTTATGTCATTGCTATAACGACCTCCATGTTCACTTCATTTAGCTTCAAGTTTTGTCTTTGTTTTTCTTGTTGAAATATTCATTTTGTTAATCATTCATCACGTAAGTCTGTGGGATTCTGCTGCAAAGCAGCCTTTTTATACACACACAGGTGAGGTAGAGAGGGTTGAGGGTTAAGAATATGCTAGGGGATAACAGAAGAAGCCCATTCTGTGTATGTGCATCTTTTCTGCTATCAATTAAAATGTGCCCTATACAAATTGTTATGTAAGTCAAGTCAAGAACACTTCAAAACAAGGGCTTGTTTTGTATGTTGCAACTCAAAATTCTAATGACACTTGAAATACTGTAGGATCACTATCATAGTACAAGTATCTGTGCCATGTCCTGTGTCACTGCATCCATGCTTCTTAGCTATCTTTTAATGACATTCTCCCTTAAAGTATAGGATCAAATTCTTTACGAGTAAATAATAATATACTTTGAATGTTCATATTTGGACTTCAACAACAGTTCTCGCAAGAGGGGTAAGAAATTTAGCTGTTAATTTCAATGATTGATTGGCAGATGCTCCCTTTTATATGGGGGCATCTCTGATGCAGGACAGGGATCTGAATCAGTATAGACCCTCATTATCCAACACCAGCAGACATCTACCTTGTGGTCATAAGTTGTGTGATGTCCATTCCGTTTGCAAAGGCTCTAAGGATCCTTGCTCTTATGAAGTTCAGTATGCCTCAGCTAATACCTCAAGTTCTGGATATGTTTTTGAAGACAAACTACATTTGACATCCAATGGCAAACATGCAGAACAAACTTCTGTGCAAGCCTCTATCATTTTAGGGTATGTTTATTACTGTTTAAATTTTGTAATTTTTTGTTCTGAGTTTTGATGTGTTGGGCAAGCTTATAAGCTTCAAGTGCTAATGATAATTGATTTGTATGAGTGCAGTTGTGGAAGGAAACAAACTGGTGAATATTTACACGGAGCTGGTCCTGATGGTGTTCTAGGGCTAGGACCTGGAAACATTTCAGTCCCAAGTTTATTGGCAAAGGCAGGACTTATTCAGAATTCCTTTTCAATCTGTTTCGATGAGAATGAATCTGGGAGAATTATCTTTGGTGACCAAGGTCATGTCCCCCAACATTCAACACCATTCTTGCCCATAGACGGGAAATTGTATGTATTGTATATAATGCCCTTGGCCTGCTGCTTAATTTAGATGCCATTTCTACATGGTCCAAATCTTATTGCTTTTTGATGCATTCTAATTGTTTTAGTTGTTGCAGTATTGCTTATATGGTTGGAGTAGAGAGCTTTTGTGTTGGGAGCATAAGTCTCAAGGAAACTAGGTTTCAAGCACTTATCGACAGTGGATCTTCTTTCACATTTTTTCCCAATGAAGTTTATCAAAACATTGTAATTGAGGTAATTCCTTTTACCATAAATTTAGTGGTGTATGGTCATGCATAAACTGATCTAAAAGAAATCTTCACTGGATACAGTTTGACAAACAAGTAACTGCAACCAGGATTGTTCTCCAAAATTCATGGGAGTACTGCTATAATGCCAGGTAAGATACTATATGATCAGGCATTTACTCATATAAGCATCTTACATTTCATTGTAACTCATGGCTGTTTTTCATGTGAAAGTTCACAGGAGTTGATTAACATTCCCCCATTGAAACTCGCTTTCTCTAGGAATCAAACCTTTTTAATTCAAAATCCTATATTTACTGATCCTGCCAGTCAGGTGAGCTAAACCTCCAACCCTCCCCCTCTTTTGGTGTGTGTGTTTATTTGATTGAAACTTGACTGAATCTTAGATATTGATAAAAAATAATGTAAAAATAAATTAATCTTCCATTTGTATCTCGGGCAGTGATAGTTGATTTTTGTCTTTTGATGAGTAGTACTTTGGCGTCTAGAGACTGCGATTGACAGAAAATGAATCTTTATGAAGAGTCGGAGTTTGGTTGTAGCTTAAAAGTTATGTAAAAAAAATTATTTTTTGTTTTGAATAAAATTCCTTGGTTTTCCTGAAATCAAACACCAAAACAAAAAACCACCTTGCAATTCCTAACTCCTAAGCTGCTTCTTAAAAGTTTCAAGATGAAAGAAAATCTCTTCTATTAAATTCAGATCAAATAATTAGCGTGCAGAATTCATGGAGAGAGTGTAAGAGATATAGAGAAAGTGATGTATGGTTTTGAAATTGAGCTTTTGAATGATCTGATATTATGTAACCTTGGTCATTTATGAATAAAAAATGTGATGTAACCAGTGTGTTCTGCTATCAGAAATTGACTTCCAAGTTCCAACATATGTTGTGTAGAAGTTGAAGTGGATTCTGAAAACATTTTATGTTAACCTCTTTTCTGATTCAATGATGGCTAACAAAGCATATATGTGCTTCGCCTGATATTGGTTGTTTTCTACAATACTTCTAGGATATAAATGTTCTAGGTCTGTCCTAAAACAAGTTTCTGCTTTTCTATATGGTTTCTTGACTTTCTTCTTACTCTTAGAGGAGAAAACTGTTGTCATGGTGCTGAACAAGCGACCATTATATCATGTGAACAATTCTCAAGTGTCCACCTGATATTGGTTGTTGTCTACAATACTTCTAGGATATAAATGTTCTAGGTCTGTCCTAAAACAAGTTTCTGCTTTTCTATATGGTTTCTTGACTTTCTTCTTACTCTTAGAGGAGAAAACTGTTGTCATGGTGCTGAACAAGCGACCATTATATCATGTGAACAATTCTCAAGTGTCCAC
>CM023954.1:30209357-30225058 GCA_013407115.1 Glycine latifolia
TGAAATTTCTCCTCTGATAAGCAGGGATATTTTTGTGGTTTAAAATTCTAAATTTATTAGTTTTCCTTGCAGAATCTTTTCTCTTGTCTTTCCTAACTTGGTTATAATTTTGATGAAATATGAACATCTGGTGCAGGAACAGGAATACACCATCTTTTGTTTGCCTGTAAGCCCTTCTAATGACGACTATGCTACCATTGGACGTGAGTATATCACTGCCTGCCATATGCGAAACCTAATCACATTTCCTTTTATCTTGACAACTCCTCTATTTTTTTTTTTCCTGTTCAAATTTTCAAAATATTTCGTTTTCCTTTTCGTTGTCTGGTAGCTCAAACAAGTTTGTGAGAGCAGATGCATGTAACTGCTCAGACATGACACATGTATGCTGATAGGTCTGTTGGTAGTTATGTTAGTAATTCGGTAGTCAAAAAAGCACAAGGGGTTATCTTAGAAAGAAGGGGAATGTGGCTACAACTGATTAGGCCCAATGAGGGATTGTATCCTGTTAATTGAGAAGAGTTAGTGCCTTTGAGCATTGGGAGGTGCAGACCCTTGAAATTCTGCAATCATACTGTAATCAGGGGAATTTCCTCATTTTCTTTATAATTCTGCTCCACTTTCTATCATATGCACATGAACATCCATCCTTGAGCTGGCCGACAATGATTGTTGCCTTTTAATTGACACTTTTGTTTCAGAGAACTTCCTGATGGGTTATCGAATGGTCTTTGATCGGGAGAATCTAAGGTTTGGCTGGTCTAGATGGAATTGTGAGTCTTTCTTCTTTCACTTAAAACTTATAACCTATAATTTTTGCAAATCTTAGTGTAAAAGATCTCCTGCTTGTTTAATTTGGTTTCTTTTTTACTGGTAATTTGTTTTGCCATATAGAAGAGTCAAGAACGGGACTTGCAAAACAAGAATGAGAATAATTGATAGACCTGATAATTTTTCAAAAGTTCTGTTTTGGGGGATAAACTACATAAGTAATTGACAGACATGGAAACTCTACACAATCATGTTTTGGGGTATAAACTACATAAGTAATTTATCTATAAACACTTGTAGGAAAAGAAAATAAGAAAAATGTATAAGTTGATTTTAACTACATCAAAAACACCTTTAACTCAAGTTAATTAGGGTCAGTGGTAGATGAACCCAAATGATAGATACGAAAAAAAAGGAGGGAGGAAAAAAGGTAAATAAGACAAAAGAAAGGAAAATAAGATAAAAGAAAATAATGGTGAAAGGAGGGGATTGATTTTAACTAATGAAGTTCAATTTATTTTTCTTCTCTTACAAGTACTTATGAAAAATATTATTCAAAGAAGATATTATAAATAAAACGATCCCTCCAACCTTTTCATTTGCTTCTAATATATGAGCTTGTATTTCATGCTAATCGCTCAGAATCTGCAGGCCAAGATAGTGCAAGTTTCACATCACCTTACAATGTTGGATCACCAAACCCTTTACCGGCGAATCAGCAGCAGAGTTTCCCTAATACTCATGGCGTACCGCCTGCCATTGCTGGACACACGTCCCCCAAACCCTCTGCAGCCACACCTGAACTTATTACCTCTAGGCATTCCTTAGTTTCATTGTTACTGATATGTCACCTTTGGCTTTGGTTATCTTGTTAAGTCTTATCTTATTTGCTTGTAAATTTATCTCTTGTCCAGACTCAAAACCTATTAGATTTAGTTTTTCAATTTTGTAGGCTGTTGTATCTATTGGGGTTAGTGTGTTAGTCAGGTACTTTTATTTTGGTATATTCTTTCGGTTGTAGTCCCTTTTTATTCTGTGTCATTTTGTTCTGCTAGTGCACTCCCTCTTCTCTTGGGCTTTTCTGATTATGAGCGTTTTTGGGAAAATAGTCCAAATACTTAATTAGAAAAAAAAAACCACTTTGGAGCCTTTTTTTTCTTCTTTCAATAAAGCAAAATAAATATATAATCATATTGAGTATAAGGTTAAAAATTAGTTAATCTAGGATTTGTGATGTCCAATCATGTCAATTCCAATTCCACTAAAATTTGGGAAAAAAATTTAAATATTATTTTTTTATAAAAAATTATGAATTTATAGTAGTTTTGAAAATATTTAGCAAAATATTCTTGTAAAACACGTTCTATCTGGGTGTCTCATTCTGTCGCTAATTCAGTCGTTAATACTTTTTTGACAGAATATTAAATGTGATCATAATATTGTCGTAAAAAGTATTAGCGATTGAAATAGAGACCAAAATTAGTGTATGATTTTAAAATCAATTTTTTAATTTGCAGTATATTTTTTTTCAATTTTTGAAAATAGTTTAAAAATTTACAATATAATTTTTTTTAAATGTACGACTAAAATCAATTTTTTTTACAACTTTAAATTTTTATTATTATTAATATACGACTTAAAAGTCGTAAATATATTTACGACTTTGAAGTCATGATCTTTTTTAAAAAAATTTGAAAATTTTTGTTTTTTTAAATTGTAAATAATATTTTAATATAGAAAGTATTTTAAATAAAATATTATATTAAAAATTAGTTATATAAAAAATCTAAAAAATATTAAACAAAATCGTATAAAAATTTAGAAATTATATTAAATAAAATAATATTAAAAAATATAGAAAATATATTAAATAAAATAATATATTAAAAATTAGATATACCAAAAATTCAGAATATATTAAATAAAATCATATAAAATTAGAAAAATATACTAAATAAAAAAATATTAAAAAAAGTAAAGAAAATCTATTTATGATGAAGATTGATATAAAAATACTTTAAAATTAGATAAAAATAACAATTAATAATATTAAATGATATTTTACATCAAAAATTAAAACACGTCCAATTTCGATTTCTATTTCAGTCGCTAACACTTTTGCGATAGAATATTATGGTCACGCTGAATATTCTGTCGCAAAAAATGTTAGCGACTGAATTACCGACGGAATGAGTCAAGGTGGGAAGTGTTTGACAACAGCATTTTGGTAGATACTTTCAAAACTACTATAAATTTCGTAATTGTTTTTTAAAAAACAATATTTAAATGTTTTTATCCTAAAATTTGTGTTACGAATCTACTAACTTGATTTTGATCCTATTTATGGATCGGTCATCAATCGTCAATTCACTTCTACGGTTACATCTTACCACATTCGTCTTTCTCTCTACATTTGTTAGTGGTCTTTAAGCTGGAAAAAAGAAGAAAAATATTGTTTAAACTTAGTAGTTTATAACTATTAACAGACATTAAAATATGTTAACTTTTTAGGAAAAATAAGGTGTATTTTTTAAAATGAGACATTGTAATGTAAATATCTATCAAGAGTATAGTTGTAATTTCCAATATGATACATATTGTTTAAAGCATGCCAAATTGATCTCTGTAGTTGCATTTTTTTTCTTGTCAATTTTGTCCTCCCCATAAAATCACCGTTAATGTCATTTGTTCGATAAATGTTGTCTTCAATCTGCCATGACAATTGTTTTGAGTGGTGGTAGATTGCAATTATGGAAGGTTGAGATGGATGAACTGTTTTAAATTATAGTTACCAAATTGAAAAGTAAGAACAGCTATAAGCATCAAAAGAGTATTTAAAGTTTAAACCTACATTTTTTAACATATTTTTTAAACTTATTGTTTATTATTCATCGAAATTTATTAAAGATAATAAAATACCAGTCTCATTTCTTTTTTAATAAATTTAATTCACAAATTTTTTAGTTTTAAATAATTTTAACAATAATAAAGAATTAAAGAGTGCTAGCAAAAATGTGTTAGAAAGTTTGATGTTAAACGGTCCTTAATTTTCAATACATCTCTAACAACGTGATTAACGATTTCTACGCTCTATTTAGGAGGAGTTTAATAATATGCATTGTGCCATCATCCAAGCCCAATCATTTTCGAAATTTCTTTCACGTTTTCGTTTAGTTTTGCACAATAAAGAGCACAGGTTCGAACATATGGAGGTCACAAGAGTCGTTTCAATCTTCGTGATCTCGATGCTCTCTTTCCAAGAACTTGTCCACGTTTGTTCGTCACCTTTCTTATATGCAAACCAGGTAACGGCGGATGCCTACGTATTGTACTTTGAATTAACTAAAACCGTGTGGTGTATAATTTGCCGTTATACGCATTATGTTTAATTGAGATGAGCGTGAGATCGTTCTTCGATTATTAATAGTGAAGAATCGAGGTTTGTTTCTTGTTAGTGAATGAATTTGCAATTGAACAAATAGCTTAACTATGAAGTATTTCGAGTTTGGGATGTGGAAATTGGAATAGCGAGCTTTTAGGGTTCAAGTTCAGTTCTGGATTATAAGTGTTGGTTTATTTAATTAGAATCTTTATGTTAAGCTTCAATATCAAAAAATATATTTTAAGCTTACATTTCATTTGAGCCATGATTTACGAAGTTATACTCGTTTGCTTCTATCTTTTGCTCTAGGTGCATGAGGAGTCTTCTGGTGGAAGGTATTGTACTGGATTCACAATTTATTCTTTGTTAAATAGCACTCCAATCAAATATCTAGATGGTTTGATTGATTTTGATATTTAGATTTTATATCTAACAGACACAGATTCATTCCTTGCTATTAATAAGTATTGAACTTATTGTTTTTGCTTTCCAGTAGTCTTCTTTATACTTTAGCTTGTCTCTCATGATTCGGTCTCGTGCATGACTTAGTTGTGTTTTCTGTTATAGAGATCTTAAACAGGAACAGGAACAGGAACATGAACATGCTCAAGAAATGCGTTGCTCCAGGGAGAGAAGTAGGGTAGCTCGGAAAGTGATAGAGGAGGTATGAAAATTCCTTTGGCAATTGTTATGCATTTACAATATTGCTGTATCAACTATTAAGTGATTTGAATTTTGAATAAGATCCATGAATATTGTTTAAAACATGTGCTAATAAGAAATTGGAAACACATAGTCTGCGTATCAGGTAAATATACTAATTATGAAAATTGTATCTTTTGTATTTATTATACTATTTATGTAAGTATCAAAGTTTCAGTACATGCTTCTCTTTTTTCTCTATCTGAATGAATATGTTTCTTATATATGCTTTTGTAGTATTTGACACCATTTGTGGAACGAGAAAACTACCAGCTTTCGAGTAATTGCAGACTTCACCCTGAAAATGATATATTCACGGATCAGGAAGAGCATAAAATTTACATAGATCGACGTGAATGGCGGTGTGGATATTGTAAGAAAAACTTTCGCGAAGAAAAATTTCTTGATCAGCATTTTGATAATAGACACTACAATTTTCTGAATCTAGTATGTCAATTTTCATTCCTTTTCTCATTGTGTTTGGAGGATACATCATGTGCAGTGCAAGCTTTAATCTTTTAATTTGATCAGTTATCCGATGAGTTTGAAGTTCTTAATTTCCCCAGTCATTGCTCACCCTATTTTGCATATAGAGCTTATATATACTCGTGATTAAGAAGACATTCAAACCAAAAAAATTCTCTTCTATTAAGTGTCACCTTTCCTATTTTTGGCTAGAATGCTCATGTTGAATCAATTTACAGCTATTACTGTTATGTATGTCAAATTGCGCCATGCTTCTTATTTCTTGTTATTTTTCTCTATTATGTCTATATTTGGCTCTGTAATCTGAAGCTTTAATTAAGTGTATCCTTTTTGTTATCATCATGCCTTGTTCCCGTTAACTTGAAGTTTTTGTTTTTATCTAAATACTCGATGAGGTCAATATCCAAGATATACTAAATTACTAATACAGATATACCCAAACACACATTAAGCTATCTGATTTGTTCACTCAGTTTGTCCCCCCTTTTATGGATGCAGAAGAGAGGGGGGGGAGGGGGTTGGTGGCAGGGACCATCCCCAACTCTCCACAAAGATTTTTCTTACAACATCACCATAGATATAATTTTATGCTTTGTCTCTGAGAATAAGTAAATTTGTTTGATGGCTTCCAATACAATGAGGGAACTCATCTGAGTATTTCTTACTGTAGGATCATTTAAGTAATTTCTCTATTAGATATGGAATCAATAGACACAAAAATAAACTTTTGAGGAGTTTCAATGAATTTGAGTCTTGCATCAATTTTACATGCAGTTCTTTTTTAAATGCTTTATTATTTATGAGAAAATGTTGTTTACATGGGTGGGCTAATTAAATGCAGAGTCATGGTAAGTGCTTGGCTGATTTATGTGGGGCGTTGCATTGTGATGCTGTGATGAATTTCAAATCCTCTAGAAGCAAGTGCAATCTGGTAGCTTCTGCAAGAAACCGTCATGTATGTGAGGTTGCTTTTATTTTGTTTTCTTTCGATTTCACTGTTTATTGTATTGTCAACTATTCTACCTAATCCATATGCACTCTTTATTCACAGTCTTGCTGACAACTGTTTTCCTATAAGTGAGGGTCCATCAGCAGGCCGCCTTCATGGTATACTTGTATTTTCTTTTACAGTTTTCTCCATATTGTTCCATTATGATGTTTCTTGTGACTTTTTTCCCACTTAATTTAATTATATTGAGGTCTTTGATGATTTATTTCTTACCCATTTTCCTGATACACTGGTAGAATTGTTTCTGCACCAATTTTGTGATGCTCACACTTGCTCAGGGAAACATAAACCCTTCTCTAGAGGAGGCAAGGTAAAGCCTGACTATCTTATTGGGATAAGTTATTATCAATATCCCTTTTATTAGAATCGGTCATTGCTAACTCTATTAGTATAAGGAGATTTATACTTCCACTCAGATGATTTGTTTGTGAAGTTTTTGGCCTTGTGCTATTCACAAAGTCCCTCGGTAAAAAGAAAAAGCCTTTTTGGCATCAGGTTAATGCTTGCTTTTTTTGGCTAGCTAAATTATCTTCTAAAGTCAAAACTTGCAGTCACAGTACCTATCAAAACTTGAAGTTATAATGTAACTTTCTATTGCTTTTGGCTTAAAAGTTTTAAGCATTAGCTTTTTGTCTTTTCAGTTCTTTATGCCACAATTTCGCAAGACTTTAGGTACATTATTACTGATTTATTATGATAGTTAATACCTATCAATAAAGCTGTTATTTGTCAATCCTGATATTTTGCCTCTGCAGGATCAAAGTAGTTTCTTCCGCCTGGCTGCTGGAGCATTGATCTTGGTGCTACTTCCTGTGTTCTATCTTTTTCTTTATTTGGTACAAAGGTACCATTTCTATATTTTTAAATGTGATTTAACCATTCAAGGTTTTACACCAATATTTCATGATGCTATTTCGCAAGTTGTAGTGATGTGAAGAGTCGAACCCAAGAGCTTCGTCGGATCTCAAAAGATGGATGGAAATCAAAACCATCATGATTGGTAATTTTTTATCTCTTTTAAATGGGATGTCTTGGTAATTATATGATTGAATGCAATGCAATGGAAAAAAAATTGCCATTATTTAGCAGTGGACTAATATCATGTGGGTTGTCAATTATTTCTGAGGATCTTGTGGTCAGCCTTTTTCCGTCATTTGGTGTATAAGTTTTTAATATACTGTTTATTCACTTTCTGTCCTTTGTAACTAACTGGTCCTATTTTCTTGTTTTGTCACATTGCTTTATTTTGCGTGTGTGTATGCTGTTCAAGTTACATGTAATTCAGTTTGAAAGGTACAAAAATAGAGCAATTTATTTTTGCAAAAATTAAAAAAATTATAGGGGGAACACCAATTTTCATATAAGTAGACAGATTTAGGATTGTCTGTAGGTAGAGATAGAATACCAGTTCCGTTTCTAATTAGAGGCTGAATTTAGAGATTAGTGTGAAATGTGAATAAACCTTGTTTTAAATATTTGATGGATACGTTTCTTCAAGACAGAATAATTTTTTGCCATTTTTATCTTTCAATTGTAATAACAGAATCTGTTAAGTTAGACACACAATATTTCTATGTAATTTGCCGCAGATACATATTCCCGTCTCTAAATATTATGCAATGCCAATTTCAGTGATAAATATTAATCCATCTATAGTTCTATGTCTAATGTAGTTAGTGACAGAAGTGATCAATCTGAGACGAAAAATGTATGTCTGTCTCAATATTTTTTTTAATAGTATGATGCCAATGTTGTTTGTGTATATTTTGGTCTTGAAAAGTGATGTGCTTGATGGCTAATTTGGGGGTGTAATAAATGTGTAATATTTATAATTATATATTTGTAAATTATATAAAATAAAATTGTTAGAAAAATTGTTGTTTCATGATTAGCATATGGCTGGTATATTTGTGTATGTTAGTAAAGTTTCACCAAAAAATTCTGGAAATCTTATTCTTTTCTCAGTCTTGATTGTAGGGCCACTAAAATTGGCGATGAATTGAAGAGACTTTTATTTGGTTTGGAGCACAAGTACACAAGCTTTGGAAGCCATTTAAACAGCCAATGGTGCTTTTAAACGTATGCAGTTCAACAGTGTTATTTTCATGTTAGACTTGAAGATGAGCTTATTGGTTAGTGCACATTTGAATGCTCAGCAGTGCAGTTAAACGTCCCATGCTATGTTGATAAGATGTAGCTACTGCCTCTGTGCATTTAAATGTCATCCGACGGGGCGTTTAAACGTACTCAGTTCACTTAGATTGATGTAAAAACTTGGTCCTAACTTTGTAGACTTTTGATAGGTAGAAAACATTATGTAACACACAACACTTTTGCTATTCTCTGCTTCGGGAGTACAGGTTTGTGCATATCAAACTTGAAAAAATCAAAGGACCAATCTCATGAAATTGCTAATGGATACCACTTCTTTATGATATCTTCTATCGAGTTTTTGGTTCTTTTTAGATGTATCACTAAATTCATAGGTTGGGGAAACCAGAATGATTGATTCCTCTAATTTAATTCTATTCTTCATATATTGGTATCCGTATTCTTTCTTTTCTTGATCTATTACTTGCTTTCACTTACCAAAATTGAAGAACCGCTCTCAGATCTCACTACTTAAACTGGGTCAGGACCAATCATGTTGATTGTCTATCCTAGCCACCTTATAATTGGAATTAGATTCAATCTATTAATTGGAAACTTGGTTATTGAATTGAATCTTATTAAGGATTTGGACCATAGTTGTTGATGTCCTATTAATTAATATACCTTAATAATTGTGATATCTAGAATTCTCATGCTTAATGCTTATTTTAGTTGAGAACACCTAAGAAATTAGGATTCTTGGTTAAAGCAAAGGAGTTAAATGTGAAGGAATTTATTTAGTCTAAAGCAGCGGATTTGATCTTTAATTGGTTGGTAATTACTTGGATTGAGAGCTAAGTTGAATTGCCTGAGAGGAGAATATTGAGAAACCTAAACCCTAGCCATTGTTAATCATTGATGTTACTTCAATATTATCATTGTGATTTGTAGTGTTGTGTATTCTATTTTTGTAATCTTTTTATATATTCTTTTTGGAATCATTCAATTTCGTATGTCCCTTTTACCCAATTATCAATTCAAATAGTGATAAATTTATGATTTGGTACTTGGAACAAATCCTCGAAGGAATGATAGTAATAATTTATATTTTTACTTTATACTTAACACGATTTTTTAAAAGATTTAAAAACACCATTCAACATATATGTTTTTACCTCATCTTTTTCAAAACGTATATGATACCTTATTCAATACCATTTCTGCCAAATCAATTCATAGTAAGAGTAGCTTACTTATGGTATGATGATTAACACATTGTTAGTTTTATTTTAGTCTTTTGAAAACAAGTTTGATGAGTTTCTTAAGTTATAAAGTTCACATAACGTAGAACATAAAAACAGAAGTGTTAAAAAGATAAAAACTTGAAACTTACTAAATAAATGGATGGCTTTTTGTTTATTCGCATAGCCTAGTTGGATTATATTTTAAATTTTTTTGTGTACATATAACTAAAATGATATATTATTGCACTACTATACATTTTTTTTTGGTATTTACTATAGCTCCATCCAATAAAGTCATAATATGAGGCAGGTAGCATCATAAGAGCTGCAGCCACTCCTTCTTCCCGCATCAAAGTGATTAATGGTGTGACATAATTGATAAATAACCTTGATTCTTAAATATGTGGTTAGGGATTCAATCCTGATATGTGCATATGAAAAAATATATGTTGAATGAATCTTAACATATCCAAGGATTAGTCATTAACTCCAAGTCGAGCAATATCCAATTCAAGTAGTTTACAAATATGAAAAATCTTACTTTAAAATGAAATTTTTAATTTAAAATAATTAAGTTCAAATATAATTTGAAACAAGGCTTTTTCCATTAATTTTTTTGTCGAATAATAGTAAATAAATAAAAAAATTGTCATTTTTAAGATGTGTCCAAGAGTTTATTTTTTTTCTTAGTCAGTGCAACCTTCCGCACCAGTATAATGGTCTTTAGTTTTGCATACTCAAGGTGGCAGGATTCAAGAACAAGGCTCGCACACTCACATTCTTTGTTTTTCATGCTAAGTTTTATTTTTATATATCTTTTTCCTTATTGCTGACACTATTTTGGGATTAATATTGTTATGCTTGTTGAAGGGACAACTGGGTTGGGGGGAAGAGGTTAGGGAAAGGGAGGTGACAGGACAAGAAGGCGATGAAGTAGAGGTAGAAAGGACAAATTGTGGTAGGGAGCAGTTGGTAGAAAAGGAAAGCAATTTGGAGAATGTGAAAAGTCTTATGGGAAGTTGAGGGAGTTACTATTGGCCCCATTGCCATGGCTAATGGGCCTAACAATGGATTACTACCTATTTGTTTTTCTTCTGAAATGTCCTTTTCATGAAAATACAATTTTGTTGTACAACTGTACAACGAAATCGTATTTCTATTGTATTAAAGGGATCGAAAACAATTAATAAATTGTACGACAAAATTATGTTTATGTTATTCATTAGAGGGAGTGTTAAAAAAAATAATAATGGAAGTACGATTCCATTGTACTATTTCAATGGAACCGTATTTCCGTTTTTATTTCCATGATGGTGGTATGTGGCTCAAAGGGAGTTACAAAGGTGGCTTTGCGGCAGCGCGGTGGTGGCTGCACCGTGGTAGACAAGGTTGTGAGCACAGGGAAGGGGAAGGAGAAAGAGGGTAGCACACGCGGGGAAGAGGAAAGGGGAGTAGTCATGCGCATAGGGAAATGGGAAAGGGAAGAGGGTGACATGCACGGGGAATGAGGTTAGGGGCATGTGGGGAAGGGGAATGAGGGTTAGGTGCACGGTGCAGGACAAGGGAAGATGGAGGTGGGTTGGGGGTGCGACGCAGGGGAAAGGGGAGAAAGGTTGGTGGCATAGGGGAAGGGGACGAGGAAAGGGGAAAAAAGAAGGTTTGCATAGAGGGGTAAGGAAGTCTTTTCTCAGACTTGTAGGGACGAACAACAAAGAAGGTAGGGGCTAATAGTAGTTCCTGGAATTCAAAGGAACCAACCTAGCGAGTCAACATACAATATAGTTGAAAATGTGGAGTTTAGGCCAACGAAGGAGATGCGTGTGGGCCTAGACAGTAAGGCTAATGAAGTCAATAATAATAAGAAAAGAGTTTCTATTGGCCCTTAAATCCCTTAAAATTCCAAAATTACCCATCCTCAAAAAGCATTACATAATCATGATTCCGTAGTGCATATTGGTGTGGGGAAAAAATGCACAACATAACCATGATTCCATTGTGCAAGGGGGGTATTCAGTTGTATGATGTGTAATAGAATCACACTTTTGTTTTACATTTTTATTTCTAGAATCATGATTCTGCTGTGTTGCCCAAAATATTACACAACGAAATCACAATTTATTGTGCAACAGATTTTGTTACACAACAAAATCAAGATTCTGTGGTGCAATAATTGTGTAATAAAAAAAAATTGTGATTTTGTTGTGTTACATAGTGCATTGCACAACAAAATTTTGATTCTGTTGTGTAACAAAACTTGTTGCATAACAAAATTGTGATTTTGTTGAGCAACAAAATCAAAAAAAAATGGAATTGTGATTCCGTTTTGACTACTGAAACAAAAAAAAATACTTGGCAGGGTGTGAGTGTAGAGAGTGAAGAGAGCGAAGAAAGGGAAATAGAAAAAAGGGAGAATGAATGAGGAAAGGGAAAGAGGTAGAGGAGAATGAAAATGGGGGAGGTGGGGAATGATAGTTTGGTAATTGCTCTTAGCTAGTAGGGGCCAAAAGCAGTTTTGTTGGGGCCAATAGTAATCACCGAAGAAAAATGCTAATATGTGTGGGCCTACTAAACCCAAATGCAGCTATGAAAAGAATAATTGGGGGGGGGGGGGTACAAATATTAAAGCCCAAGTCAAGGTAAAAGCCACTGGAGAAACAAAAAAGTAGGAAGGGAAAGTTAAGAAAGGTGAAATAAATATTAAAGACATGAAGGGCATGAAACATGTAAGGGAACATAGGGGAATGAAACAAAGCAGAAAGATTGAACAACAAAAATAGGAGACCAAGTTGGAAATAAAGGAAGTCAAATCTTAGGTATAACGAATGGTGATCACTCAAATGGGTCGGGCTTTGATTGTCAAAAAATTAGGTGGTGGAAGAACGAGAAAGCAGAGGCAAGCAAGATATGATGATTAGGAGTGAATATGGGGGGTAACCAGCAAGGAGAAGAATGGAAGCTGAAGAGCATTTGGAAGATTTAGAGAACAGTGACAAAAAGAACAAGTTTAGTGAGGAGGATGTGAAGAGTGCAAAAGAAGTTGATTTATGAAAATCCTAAGCTACAATACCATAGGGATTTTGATGTATGGTTGCACCCACCAGCCATTTAAATTCCCAAATCTACCTTGCAATGAAACCCACTCTTCAAGAAAATTCAAGAACACAAGCTGTCCAGCAATTCACATGAAATATGTGGCTGTTTGGAAGCTTTAATGGCAGCAATGGAAGATGGAAGAAAGGTAAGGGATGAAGGTGGATGGCACCATGGAAAAGCTTTCTAATAAGCCTAGGAAGAATCGCCACAATAGCTTGAAGCCATTGATAAGAAACAAGAGGTTCTTGCACAAGAACAAGAAAGAAACTCTTTACACAAATTTCAGAATTTGTAAAAATGACATCAAAAGTATTTGCATTCATTTTTTGGGTAGCTTATATAGCCCACGAAATTACACTCAAATGCAATGCAAATGATCATGCAAATGAAGCTTGAAATGTAAACTAAATGAAGCCTAAATGCAAGCTAATGAAACTCGAATTGCAAGCTTCATCCCAAGTGACTTCTTGGCTGAACCAACATGCCTAAAGGTGCAGTATTTTAGCTTCTAAGTGTAGCATTTTAAGCCTTAAGGCGCAGCCAACAAGCTTACAAAGGTGCTACAAAATTTACACACAAGTGCACCTACACCTCTTTATACAATTGCACTAAAAGCCTTTTTATTTGTTACTACTTTTGCTTCTAACAAGTGCTGAAATTTATGGAATTAAATTCAACTTTGGAGTACAAAATCCAGCCCTTGTTGTCCTTCAGTTGGTGTACTTCTTCATGCTTGTCCAAGTTAGCTTGGATGTGGTCTTGAAGGGCTTGAGTTCTAGCTCTTGCCATGAGTCCTTTAAAGCTCACCAAAGGAAGTACTTCAACCTCTCCTTCTAGACCTTTAGCTTGCAATGGACCTCCATCAGATTATTTTTTTTGGGGGGGGGGGGGGGGAATTAAAGTAAGGGAGTTGAAAAAAACGACTAAGGAGGTATGAGTAGAGGTTGTTTGTGTGCAAGTCAAAGTTAAAAAAAGTGGACATCAACTTTTTTCATTCTTCGTTAGGAGTAAATCAAGGAGCTTGGGAGGAGAGGGAGACCATAAATGCAATAGTCTGACTCTTTATTGCATGGAAGAAAAATGTTCCTAATTGAAAGATTGTTTCTCAGGAAATGGTTTTTAGCGGTGAAGAGGGTGTGAAAGATAGGGAACATTTCGTGTGTGATAACAAATGTTTACTCACCTTGTGTCATGGTGGAAAAAAGGATGTTATTAGAGGAGTTGCTTCAAATAAAAAATCAATTTGTAGGGGGCATTGGTATATACTTAGGGATTTTAATGCGATAAGAAAAATGGAGGAAAGAAGAGGAAGCTTGAACACGAAAATAGGAGTGAAAATGATTGAGTTAATAGCTTCATTCAAAACATGGAACTTGAAGATACACCACTTGTAGGGAGGAGGTACACATTGTACAAACCCAATAGTTGTTGTAAGAGTAGACTTGATAGATTTCTTGTCTCCAAAGAGTGGATTGAGAATTGGCTGGGAAGCATAGCACCATCAATGTGAAGAACTGATGTGTATTTGCTTATTGCCCCATTGTGCTTGAAAATTCCATGTTAATTAATTGTTGGCTACATGATGAAAAATTCAAATTGTTTGTGGAAGAATATTGGAGGGGACTGCAAGTAAGATGATGGACAATATATTTTTTTTGAAAGAAAAACTAAAGATGCTAAAAAGTAAGTTGAAAAAGTGGAACAAAGGCCAATTTGGTGAATTCAAGAGAAGAATGAGTTGGTGGAGAAAATTAATGAATTTGATTTATTGGATGAGGGGGAAAGTGCTAGTTAGGAAGTCCTTTTAGGGAGAAATGAGGTGCTTAATGAATATTGTAACATCCTCAAAATTTAATTTTGAATTCATATTTATGATTGAATTGTGGAAATGTGATGATACTTGAATTAAAAAAAAACAGTTTCTGCCACCTGTATTAAAAAAATTATATCTCTCTCAATTCTTATCCAAACTAAGTGAATGATATATGGAATTAAAGATATAGATGTCTACTATAACATATAAAAATTTCAGATCAATCTAGATTGTTTACTGCTTGCAATAACAAAAACACTAAGGGATGTCGTTGTTCTAAGTTAAATTCGCTGGCAGCTTTGGAAGTATAGATTAAAAATTCTATATCTCAAGTTTTATAACTCCAAATAAGACATGTGATACCTTTTTGGAAAGCTTAGGAAGTCTAGTTTAACATACTAGAAAATGAGAATTTGTGAATTAGTAAATTGGTACAGGATAAACAATGAGTGAACCCTATCTGGTTAAGTGTTTCTAGCCCTTTGGATAATTTGGATTGAGTAAAATTTGTAACTCTTGAATTTTTGGCCAAAGAATTAAATGTTCAGCTCCAAAAGAGTGACAGATCAGAGCTTTCCCCAGTCCAAGAAATATCCATGTGCATATACTCCCTCAATAAGGCAAAGAATGCACTTCAACAATAAGCCATATGTAAAGAGTGAAAACATAGGCTGCTGTAAAATATTTTTGGCTGAAGTGAAAAGATTTAATCAAGGCTTCTTGTGTGCATGTGGAGCAATCACCAAGCATCTTCATTCCTTGATCAGCCAAGATTCACCTAGAAGCCAGCTGCCCCAAAATCCCATGATTAAAAGAATCTTGACCAAAAGGAGTCAAAGTCAAGATAAGTTTAAAGTTAAATATCTTCCAATGTAATGATGATTTACTTAATTCCTAACCAAACTAAATCCTAATTCAGTTATAACTCAACTAAATCACTTAAAACACAACTGATTAAGAGAGTATAAATAGCTAAGGATATGAAAAATATTGCACGTATAGGTGGCTGTCCAAAATACACTCCAAGGTCACTAAATTACTTCTTGCCAAGCTTTTCCTTTTTACCTCCTTTGACTTGCTTTGAATGTGCCTTTCCCTAACACTTATACC
>CM023954.1:30230303-30273657 GCA_013407115.1 Glycine latifolia
ATATATATATATATATATATATATATATATATATATATTTCTTTTGGCTGGCAAAAAAAATTGTTGCCCTTATTGTTCTATGCGACTCACATTAGTTGGTTTTTGCCTTATTGCCTCGGTGCTTGCTTTTCTTTTACCTTAACGTTATTGCGTTTTTGGTTGGCATGAAAGATGATCCTTCGAATAGAGAACAATTATTTTAATGAACCAATTTGATTTCAGTTAACTATCTTGTTGATTTCTTATGTTAGAGCATTCCCATCACAATGCTTTTGAGGAATAAAGATCCTCTCCACTTATTGGAAATCTCCAGTAAATGGAGAGAAGACTAACCCGCTTATGAGACATATGTAGCAAAAATTGTGTTGGAGGCTTATACTTTTCAAGGGTAAATAAGCATCAATGGCTTATTTAAACATAGGTGCTTCTACCTTTTAAAATAAGAAAAATATATTTTTCATTTAAAAATATATTTCATTAGAATTTGTAACAGTTGCACACGTAAGGAATTTTAAATGTTGATATTTTTCAAAAATAACGTAAAAAATATTTTTCAGTAATAGTACTAAAAGATTATTACATGACTTTTAAATTATTAACTATTAATGACACAAGTAATAAATCAACAACATCAACATCAAATTTAATTCAAGTTAATTAAGGTTGGTGGTAGATGAACTCAATGATAGATACAAAGAAATTGAAAAAAAAGAGGATAAATAAGATAAAAGGAAAGAAAATAAGATAAAAGAAAAAAATAGTGGAAAAAGAGGAAAAAAAATGAAGATGAAAGAAACTAAAAAGGGACAATATGGAACATAGAGATAAAAACGGGTCTAACCCTCCACCAAGCTTATAGCGTGTCCTAAGACACACATTCCCTCAATCTATATCTCATTCCATTAAGTCTTGTTTAATTATCTTTTTTCAAGTAAATTTCGGTCTGTCTCTACCTCTCTTTGTGACGAACTCTTGGTAGTAAACTCTTGTTCTTACATGAGCATCCGGGGGCCATCTCATTACGTGCAAAAACCACCTCAATCAATGTCCTCTCATTTTTTCACTCACCGGTATTACGACTACCTTTTGTCGAATATCTTCATTTTTTATCTTATGCATCTTCGTATAACCACATATTTACCTTAACATCTTCATTTTTGCTATCCCAATTTTATGCTTATATTGTCTATGTGCTGGCCAATACTCAGCTTCATATAATATTGCAGGTCTTACGACTGTTCTATAGAATTTTCTTTTTAGCTTAAGGGAAATTTTACGATCACACAAAAATCCAGATGCACTTTGTCATTTCATTCACCTTGCTCTAATTCTATGATTTACATCCTCATCAATCTCTTAACCTTTTTGCAAAATTGATCCCAAGTATCTACAAACATCTTTCTTGGGTAACTTTTGACCAAGTAGATGCACATGATTTTGATCATCATCTCTTCCCAGTGAAAACTCACACTTCATATACTTAATATTGTTCTGACTTATCGTGAATCATTTAAACTCCAAAATACTTATCCACAATTCAAGTTTCCTATTAATATCATATTTAGTCTCAACAATAAGTATAATATCATATTCAAAAAACATATAACTCGACACTTCTTGAATATCTTTTGATAGTTAGTAATAAATGATAATCAATAATTAATACAGAGACTAGATTGTTATATGATTGATTCGACATTTTTTTTTATAATTCGTAGTTTTGTTTCTACTATCTTAATCGATGGAGGAATTGTTTTGCTTTTATTTTTTTTTAAAAAAGGGAGAATAAACGATAAGTAAAAGCAAGCAATGAGATAATACAAATTAAATGTGCAGTCCATCTTCAAATGTACAAATTCTAATAAAACTTCGATGAAATTAATTATAAATACATGACATTCTCTATTTCACATATAGAAATTGGCCTAAACAATAAATATATTATAATGTTGAATCATACGATAAGTTTTCTTATTTAATGAACCAAAGTATGTTGCAAACTACTGATTTGCTTTGCATAATTTTACTCTTATATTTCATAAACAATAGGAACTAACCAAAAGCACTACGACCCTTTCCTTATAAACTCACCAGTCTCTCCGCCTCCCTTCCTTTTCTCCTCTCTCCCGTTTATAACCATTCCCTTCTTTCTCTCTCCTATCCGACGGGTCCTTCTTTTAAGGTTCGTCATGCATGTTTCCATATATTAAAATTTTCATGTTTTCATGTTTCCTCCTTCAGATTCTTCATTTCCTTTTTTTTGCATGCTTGCACACAACATACTTTACAGTTTATAGATAATAATAAATCATCGATCAAGAATATGGGTCGTGTTAAACTTGAGATAAAGAGAATAGAGAACCCCACAAATCGACAAGTTACATTCTCAAAACGTAGAAATGGCCTCATCAAGAAAGCATACGAGCTATCAATCCTATGTGACATTGATATTGCCGTTATAATGTTTTCTCCATCTGGACGTGTGAACCACTTTTCCGGTAGGAGGAGGTATGCTCCTCCTTGATCATATGTTAATCTCTTTTTTTCTAATGTGCAAACATTGGATTGGGTTTGATTTGATTTCTTTCTCCTACATTTGTTTTGTTAATTATGTATAATGATATATATGATGTGTCGACATTTGGACGAAATAGATTGAAATCTCCTGAATTAATATAACAAGGAAATTAACTAATGCATCTGAAGGGTTGATGGCTTCCAATCCATTTTTTTAGGAAAATTAAAAGTTATTCTTTCTCCATTTGCTTATATTTCTCACATTCGAAGGTTTAACTCATGAGTGCAATTAATAACTTGTCATGTTATTTGTTGATTTATTTTAACTTGGAGGATGAAACTCGTCTTATTTGAACACAAGAACTTTTCCTAAGCTTCCCTCTAACTTCTATATTGCCCATTAGGGAATTAGGATTTCTCTTAATTCTCTTCCTCAACAATGTCTTGTTTATGTTTTAGATGCGATGGCGCGTGGCTAGATAACAAAAATAGTTATATTTGAACCAGTTTCGTTGAACAATTAGATTTTTTTTTTTAAGAATAGTTAGCTTGTTTTCTTCTTGGCAGTTAGATTGTTAAGTTGTGTTCTACTTTTTTAGCTGAATGAGGATATCTCTGCCCTGAGGATTAGGATCAGATAGATTTTGTTGAATCTTTGCTTTATCATCCTTGACATTCTCAATTTGTGGAAAAGCAGCAACTAAAATTTGTTCCCCAAAAAAAATAAAAAATAAATGTTAAGTAGTTATTCTTTTAAAAGAAGGAACCGCATATGCAAAATTTAAGGTTAAACTATCCAATAGGTTTTTTTTTTTGAAAAAAAAATCTTGATTAACCTTGTAGAGATATATTTATATTTATGTTTGACAGATGGAAATATAGTTTGGCATTAATCTAAACGCTGCTTTGTTATACTTTATTTATATTTAACTAGCCTTTCGGATACGATTTTAAACATTCTAAGAGTATGGCTTTAAATGCATGGCAACCTATGCTTATTACCAATTTTTTTCAAAGATTTATGGTCTTTGATTTTATGGATTTATATATTTCCAGCTTTTGGTCATATTAATAATGAATGTGAGATTCATCCTTTGATCATATAATGAGCTATAATCATATCGTTATTGTTGTGGTAATCAGGATTGAGGATGTTTTCACTCGTTACATTAATCTTCCTGATCAAGAAAGAGATAAGTAAGTTCTGAACATGCAACTTGGTTTCTCACGTGATATGGTGGTCATAATTTTTTTTTATATCACATTCGGGGTTTGAATTTTATTATTTATTGTAATTTGTTTCTTGCAGCGCTGTAAGTTTTCCAGAGCTACCCTACCGCAGGTATAATTTCAAGAATTCTCTGCCTTATTTTACTCTTTCTCTTGTTCCTTTATTTCCTATATAATACTTAATTTGTCCCGAGCACTAATTTGTTTCTGATATATTTATTTGTAGCAGGGGTATTCAGAATAAGGAGGTATTTTCACTTACTACATTTATATAAAAATTAAACCCTTTCCCCGAAAAAATAGAATTTATTTTACAACAATATTTCAAGTATCCTGTAAAAATAACAATATTTCAAGCATGTATATTTGACTTTTGTGTAAATAATTTAATTAAAAATGCATAGCTTATCATTTGAATATTTATAATTTATAAATTAATTAGAATATACTATCAGTTTAATTTTTTACACAATCAACTAATTATAGATTATTATATATGTTAAATATCTTAATTTTTATAATAATTATTTTAAAAGTCACACTTAAAATGATTTCGAATTGATTCACAATGTCTATAATGAAAATACATGAAATGTAAATTCATAACTTATTTTAATAATTTTTTTAATAGAAATCATCTGCAAGAGTTTGTACAAAAATAATGAGTCACTTTCAAAAGTTTAGCCAACCACCTGTTTTAAGTTATAAAATAAAATTATTGTATGATGAGTTAGCTTAAGATTGGGTACATTTTACAGATCTTCAAATTAAATCACCTAGTTGCTTTTTATTGCTAACGTGACTAGTCCATAAATGCTTATGGACATTTGCAGTATCTGCTTAGGACCCTTCAGCAACTGAGGAGTGAAAATGACATAGCTCTTCAATTGGCCAAGTTCGTATATATAAATCTTTAAAATTTCTTTTAATTATCATTTTCTAAAGCATTTTGGATGATCTAATAGTGATAATTTTTGTTTATTCTTTCCAACTACTTCGAACAAGTCCGGGAGACATTAACTCCGAGATTGAGGTGAACAAACCATGCTATATTTTATGTTAAACACTAACTTCTTAGTCACGTCATGTTCTCACCGACGTTTATTGATTTATAACAACCCATTCTTGTGCAATAAGACTTTATATATATATATATATTATTTCCATTGCCTTTCACAAAATTGTTGAAAGTCTCTTCTTTATCAGGAACTCCAACAAGAAGTTAATAGGTTACAGCAGCAACTTCAAATGGCCGAGGAGCAAATAAGGTTCCTTGACAATAAAATTAGTCCACAATTAATTTTAATTTTAAAAATATTATTACTGTCCCACATAGTGTTTGTTTATTCTTATATTATTTTCAATAATTATTTTAATGCTGGAAGAATAAACACAGGTTATATGAACCCGACCCATTAAAGATGTCATCTATGGCGGATCTTGAAAACAGCGAAAAACACCTTGTAGATGTCTTAACACGTGTCATACAAAGAAAGGTTTATAATAATCTATATCATTTTTTGGGTAGTGATTTAGTACTTTGTACAAATCTATATTATTTGGAAAACTTGTTTACCGTGGTTGCAGGAATACTTGTTGAGCAACCATCTATCTTCGTATGATCTATCTGGTATTCAGGTAGTTGATGAATTCAATTATTAAGGATTTTTTTTCCGGAAAAGCCAAAATTATTAAGGAATATTAACCATTTAATTTTACAATAAGTAAGTTTAGAATACAAATTTTATATGATATTTTTTAGACAACGTTGTGTGACCATATAGTTATAAGAAAATATTTAATTCAAATCATTTATTCTCAATTATATTGTTATTCTATTCTTTATTCATTCTCAAATTAAAATAATTTTTATATAAATTTAATAATTAGAATATATTGAAAGTATAATTTTTCTTACTTATTCATTTACAAATTAGTCATTAAGTTAATCAAATTTTATAATTGCTATTCCAAGTCATTCTAAGGATGATTTTTAATATGTAAACAATGTAAAATTTTTACAGTGATATTGTATATTTTTATCATATAAAGGATTTAATTTAAATATGTTGACAATATAATTTTTTTACACAATTATCTAATATATATATATATATATATATATATATATAATAAGATTGTTAGATTTTTTTTATAATTATTTTAATAATAATAAAGAAAATGATTTCTGTTTGATTTACAGTATAAAAATCTTATAATTGCTATATTCTTAATATTCTACTATTTTAATTTATGGCAGGGGATTCCGACCTCTTTCGAGAATGTAGGGTGGTTGCAGGATGGGAGTCAGAACCATGCCCAGATTTTTGATGCATCTGCTCCTTTAGATCCTTTGAGGTTTCGATTTCATGTTTTTATACTTTCTGATTAATGATGATTTCTTTTAATAAAATTGCAAATATTTCTCTTAAAAAAACATCATTTGAATAATATTATTAATATAGTAATAAAATGACCATGATACATATCCAGGGACTTGTCTTCCACCATGTATGGTTCATTTTCCCAAGGGACAAGTTCAAATGCTGATCCACGAGGCATGGGGGAGTGCCACGTGTCAAATCCAAGTGATGGGAACCTTCAAGGATGGCCTCAAGGGTACACATTGTATCCTCATCATATTCAGCATGACATGGTGGGACCAGACATGCCAGATATGATGCCACATGCGCAAGTGAACCTCCCAATCACTGCCTCACACGTGGAACCACCTAAGAATAATGAACTTGTAGAATATGACCAGTCCAAACAACCTCATCATCATTAACTTAATGCTCAATGATACATACCATAATGGCCCATGCTATCACGATTGAGATGCCTAGTCTCGTTCTTACTCATTTTTTTAGTTATAAATGTGAAGCATGCGAGCTTCGAAAATGCCCTATTAACTTGATATGCGTAAGATTACGTACATGATGATCATGTGCATAGAAACTGTAATTCGGATGGTCCTTGTATTACCAAAGAAAAAAAAATTAGAATAGCTATCAAGAAACAACAAGCAATAATTTTGTTCTTTTTTACTTACTACGACAATAAGGGGTGGTCATGATTAGTTATTTAAATAATTTAATCATAACAATATAATAACCACATAAATAATCATAACCATAACTTTTTTTTATAACCGATCATGATTTTATAAAATCAGTTTTTATTTTCAAAGAATTATATGCAATTAAAGTTTTATCTTGTTGTAGTAGGTGAAGTTCCTTAGGGTATTATGTTGTAAATGAGTTGTATGTGAAAGGTTGAGTTTAATCTATTGGTTTTGGGAATTAAAAAAAAGAAAAAAGTTGACACAGCATTTTCATAAGTAAATTAATGAAAGCACTTTTAAATTAAATAAAATCCAAATCTTAACTGTGATAGTTATGTAATGAATACGTGTCATTACATGTGGGATTGATCCCGATTACAACAAATGGAAAGGATAAAAAAAAGGAGATTCACATGGATATTAATTAAAAAAAAACCAATAATCTCGTATCATATCATCAAATTTTGGTCAAGTCGACTACCGCACTTAGAAGACAATTTTAGTGATTGAAAGTGAGAACACAAATCTTTAATTTGTTAAAATAAAGGAATTAATATCTCTATTTTAAAATGAGAAGATTAAAATGATAAATTATGAAAAATAGGAATATAAAAATTATATTTTAATCCCGTGTAAAAATTTTAACCTGTGTCCCCACGATTTTTTTAAGATATTATTGGTGTGAAATTAAAGTATGGATGTTGGGTAACTTGAAATAAGGGACCTGAAGCATGCGGCTACGGGGTACATATGAAATGCCGTAGTGGTTGGGTAGTTATTTCTTTGAGGAATTATAAAGTTTTCAAATTCTGAAAATTTTTCTATATGTAGTTGGGTAGCTAATATTTTGGTTGGTTAAGCTTACGAAGGCTTTTGGAGCCTTTCAAGTGTACCGTTTTTTTGGCGAATTGACCATGCCTTGTGGCCTTAGTTGAGCTCTTTGGTTTAATAATATTCATGTCTTTGCTTAAAAAAATAATTAAATAATCAATTTTGAAAAAAAAAATTATACAGATTGTTAACTAATTTTCACTAGTTTTTAAGGAGTAAGTTAGCAATTGTAATGACTCTAAATGCCATTACATGAAACATTAAAGCTCTAACGAGAAAAAAAATTCATTTTTAGTCCATTTGAAACTCTTGAATTAGTTTAATTAATGAAAATATGTATAAATTTTTCATGAGTACAAACATGTCATATAAACTTCACCCATAAAAATCTTCAAGTTGTAAAAGAGATATAGAAATCCACCATTTCTTTTCTAGCACGTACTAATACAACTCCTCAATTAATACATCATTCTCAAGTCACAATTATCAATGCACATTTCTAATTATCATGTTATGCCATGTTGACTCTTTTACTCCTAGGAGGTTTCATCTTTTGAGCGATTAACCTAAGTACATCCCTTAACATAGTTGCACTCTTTGATCTGGTCATTCGGGAAGACTTGAATTAACCCTAAGGAGGAAGTGTGGTATTATCGAAAATGGATGAGCGTGGGTAATGGCTTACCTTGGTAAGTCTAGCAAAGACCTTAATCTATCTAAGGATTCGGCCACCCATCCATTCTATAGGTCTATTCGGCATTAGCCACCACAACAACCTCCAACACTAGGTTGAGGACCTTCTTAGCACCCCTAACTTACGTGCCTACTCATATGCAATGTCATTCGTCAATGCATGCATGTTATGCTCATTCAAATCAATATCATATGTCATCACAAATTCATTCACCAATTTCAACATCATAATAGGTTATAATATCATAGATTCATCATTCATACATTCATCACACTCATAAACCCATATAAAGTTCAATAAGTATAGCAAGCCATTTTAACACCTGGAATTCTTGCAAACAACTCACCAAAAACTCATAGGAATGTGCATCTCATGATCTTAACATAAAATCAACTATAATAATAAAACTATATCATCTTAACTGCATTTCATATCATCATAAATTCATTAAGATCTCAAAATAATTAATTTATGCAAGGAAAATAAACATTTATCACATCTACATCAAACCTGGTCATTGGACTAAAAATTGGTCACTAGACTCAAATCAGGTCACTGGACTCAAAATGGTCACCAGACGCAAACTGATCACTGGACTCAAAACTGTTCAGTGAATTCAAAATGATCACTAGACATGAAACTGGTCACCAAATTCAAAACTTGTCATTGGACTCAAAATGGTCACTAGACGCGAAGCTAGTCATTGGACTCAAAATGGTTACTGGACGTGAAACTGGTCATTGGACTTGAAACTAGCCACTGGGCTCAAAACTGGTCACTAGACGTGAAACTGATCATTGGACATGAATTTTGCAGAATTCCAAAATTTCGTAGAATGATCTCTCATGGCTTCCAAATCATCCCAAAACAAATCCAAACCCTTTTCTATCAAATTCAAATACGTAAGCAACATCAAAACTCTTCACAAATATGAAGTTTTCATCAATATTCATCAAATAATCAACAACCCAAATTTCAATAATTAAAAAATCAAAAGCTCAAACTTCCATTTTAAAAATGATTCATTTTCAAGCAACCTTGAAACCAATCCACAACAACCTAAGCATAGAAAAGGATAAAGCTTCCCTTACCTATCAAACACAAGGAACTTGCTTTGAGATGAAGAAAAGGAAGAAAGGAGGAAACTTGGGGTCCATGGAGGAAGTTTTCTTCAACTCCACTAGCAATTCAAACTACAAGGGTATTATCCATACCCAAAACCAACCCAAAGTCAGATTCATACCCAAAAACTAAGCTTTTTCCATGGAAACCCCTTGGGTGCCCTAGTGAAAAACGAAAATGGAATATAAAAAAGGGAAAAGAGGTGTTTACCACAAAAAAGGTCAACCAATGAACACTAAAGAAAAGAGAAAAAACTTGCTTTCAACAAGACAACCAAGTTCTCAAATCTTCAAGGAATGGATTTTCTTTTAGAGAAAAAAGAGAGTATAATGCAAGCTTTTGGGTTTGTATTTCATATTTATGAGAGTTGAAAGAGAGTTTATGACTCTTATTATTCCTCTTTTTCACACCGAAATCTTGCTATACACCCCACCTTTCCAAACATAACTAAAGTCTACCCTCTTAAGCCAAAAACACTAAAAACTCACTGTAACGCCTCTCTTTACTCTCTCGTGCTCAGTTTATTTTAGATAAAATATTGTGTCCACTTTGTATTAGAATTAAATTAGTTATGAATTTTCACAAAATTCTTTTCGCTTTGCTTGCTAAATCGAAGGGTTGTCAGTAATATAAACGATTTTCCTCACCACGGATCATGCAAATAAAATTCCTTAACACATATTGTTAACAGTCCAAGTACAACACAGTTCCAAATAGTCTGTTACAACATAAGATACAGACAGCACAACGTAGTATCAAATACAGATAAACAGAAAATCACAAATAAAGCAATCATCCAACAGCACACAGAACATCCAGCTCCTTCCTTAAGGCTTTCCTCAGCTTACTGTTCTTCTGCTCACCCAAATAGATTGGGGTCATCACAGGTGTCAAACCACAGACACAAAATATGGGTAAGTATTTAATAGACATGATTAGATAATTGACAGGAATTAAAATAACATTATAGACAATAACTGATTTTGAGTAAAATAAATTAATATTTGTAAAATAGAAACAGATGCATAAAAAATGATGCATGATCTCTTTATTAAATGATGCATGTCTGAGATCTCAGAGGCCTAATAAAAGGTACCAAAATCAATATAGTTTCACCCACTCCAGTGAAACCAGTCCCACCCACTCCAGTGAGACAGTCCCACCCACTCCAGTGAGACCTCCCTCCACTCCGAGGGGATAAAAAGGTACCATAAAACAGTTCCACCCACTCCAGTGGAACAGTCCCACCCACTCCAGTGAGACCTCCCTCCGCTCTGAGGGGATAAATGCAAATGATGTATGTAATGACTGGTTTTATTTTTCATTTATCTCTTTTATCATTTATTTCTTGTTTCAATTTTCATATCAACTAATTCCACCCACTCCAGTGGAATACGTATCAGATAGTCCCACCCACTCCAGTGGAACACAAAATAACCAGCAACTCACTCTTAAATCATCTTTGTTACAGAATTTCAACAAAGCTCAACATCAAGTGAATTTTAACATGTCATACATCTACATCATAAAATACACAGCAACAACCTACAGCACCATTTAGTTACAAATATACAGCAACTTATTAAAATATCATACAGCAACCCATACAGCACTATTTATTTACAATTCCAGCTCCATACAGCCACAGCACTCATACAGTAATCATTAAATACAGCAACAGCAACATTACTTACAGCATACAGCCACCTTAAGTTACAAATTCAACAGTCTACAGCAACATAATAAATAACATACAACAACAACATACAACCATAACAGCAACATAATAAATTAAGTAACAACATACAATAACATTAAATCATTATACAGCAACATAATAAATTATACAACAACATACAGCAACATCAATTGTTAAATACAGCAACCGAAATACAGCATCATTAAATTACAAATACAGATACAGCAACATAATAACATACAACAGCAACATACAGCAACGTACATCAGCATAATATCATTCAGCAACGTTAAATTACGTATACAACAACATACAACAACCTCCAACAACATAATAGAATATCATACAACAACATTAAGTTACAAATGCAGTAATAGACAATAACATAATAAAATACAGCAGCATTATATTACAATTATCACAACATTAAGTTATTAGTAACAACATATAATAAAGCAAACTATGACCACAAGGTAAAATTCAGTATTTTGGACAGCCATTTAATTAAGTTCAAGTTGATTATTGTTTAGGTTATTTAAGGTTAAGTCTAAATATTATTCTAGTTCATTGAGGACTTTAATCAAACACTTGGTGTGTTAACCTTTAAGTGTCATAAAACAAAGAGGAACATAGCTTTAAATTTAAATAAATTGACCTATTAATTATCTAAACCATGTAAACCAAATACTTCCCCATACCTTGGCTTTTCTTGATTAGAATTTTAGCTACTTCTCTTCAAGATACCTTGCTTCCTATACGTGAGCTTCAAGGTGTGACCTTTTGTTTTGGGTCTTTGGTTTAAAGTGGAAGAATATGGCTGAAAAGGAGATGCAAACCGTGTGCTAACCCCTCTTAGTCGTTTTCCTCTTTTTTATATGTTAAGTTCCACAAAATATCCAAAGCTTTCATTAATTAACTAGCTTTTTGGTTGTTTCCTTTTGATTGGCTAAGGGTTTAGGACCTTACAAGTGTCCCTAATCTTGAACTTTCTCAAGCTTTCTTCATCTTTGATTGAAATGCACGGTCACATGATTTTTAGAAGCCCATCATATGCAATTTTTTTGCTTAAAACCGTGGAATAGTTGTAGTCTTATTCCTAAATATTCTGTCAAAACCCGTATTACAAAATTTTTTATTTCGAACTCATTAACCGTTGGATTTTCTTAAAATTTTAATGGTATAATCCTAACTCATATATCTAATTTTTGACCGTTGGGATTTTTGAAATAATAACTATAACTTCCTCCGTGTCTAAAGAAGTCAAGAGGGAATTTTCTTCAATAAAAATTTCCTTAAACCATCATTGTTTCCTAATTTCCTTCTAATAACTTTTCCTAAATTTCTATTGGTTCATTCTGTTTTTAATTTAGTAAAAGATCTAGACTATTTATTTAGTACTTCGTTTCATAATTAAGAGTAAAATTCCCAGATTACATCTTTCCTTTTTCTGTGCTTTTATAGAACTCGGATTGGTCTATATTCCATTCTTTTATCTCTTAAAATTTCTAAATATTTCATTCCATAGTTTTTTCTTTACTAGGAATGTCAATAATTTTCTATCTAAAGGCTTACTAGACTTTTATCAGGTTTCCATAATCTTACTGAGGTTGATATGATCTTATCAGAGCTATAAAGGTATTTTGGTCATTTGAGCAAATGTTCAGGGATATTTTAGTCATTTGCCCCAGGGACCTAACTGTCATTTGGGAAATTGTCCAAGGATATTTTGGTAATTTAACTTAAGGATACCTTGGTCATTTCCAGAATTGTTCAGGGCAAAATTGCCCTAAAATTTTCTACTGTCCTTTCGTTAACATTTGACTTGTAGTAATTGTCCATGATTCTTTAAATTTTTGGGGTGTTACACTCACTAACTGAGTACACATAAAATTAAATCACCAAATTTATTAATTGATTTTTTCAAGCATTTAAATTTAATTTAATTTCTCTTATAATTTAATTAAATTACTTGAAAAAACCAATTAGTAAAACACAACGTTACAATAATCAACATCCTTTTTCATGGACAAAAAATATACTTTTGTCTTTGAAAATAATTTAAAATGAAGGTTAGTTTTGTTATTTCATTTAGAGGCACTTTCTCTTCAATTAATATGTCTCTTTCCCTTACTTTCTAGTTTCTTGCTCTGTTCCCACCTATGATGCACAAATAAGATATGTGTATCGAATATTATACGTATTTGATAGAACAATACAATTATTTAAAAAATATATAGGATACGATACATGTAAGATACTATTAAAAAATATATAATAGGTCATAAAAGTAAAATTAAATATATAATTTCAATTTTGGAAATCCATATTAAAAACATATTTCTTGAACATTAGTAAAAACCAAAAAATTACAACTCATTGTCATCATAAATTACTTTCTATTGTTTACATATAGGAAAAGTATTATCAATCTCCTTTCTTTCTTGAAATCATTCATAAATAGTAGAATTTCTATTTTTTGTTTATCAAGGGCCAATGATTCTGTACATACACACACACACACACACACACACACACATATATATAGATATTATATATATATGTGTGTGTGTGTGTGTGTGTATGTGTGTGTGTTTCATGCAGTTGTATAAAATAATTCCAAAGCTTGGATATTTGATCGATATGTATCGACAAAGTATCCAAAGAGTATCGGTATTTGATACGTGATGCAAATTGAATTATTCATACTTCATAAGTTTGGATACTTCATGAATACACATTGGTGAAGTACCCAAAAGTATTGCTATCAAATACGTATCCAAATATGTGAGGCAAATTAGAGTATGGGTGCTTCAAGGGTTCCCACAAGTTGTCTTGTGCACGTTCCACGTAAACTTTTTCCTCAATTTCATTAAACATCATTTGCAGCCAAGTCGTGTTCTTGAAAAAGGTATGTTAAAGACATCCTCTCATCTCTTTACAAGCTTATCCAATTGAATTATTAAGAATAATTGTTACCACCATCCTCTCCAACATATTCCACAACAACATATCATATGTATATTCCACAACAATAAATAATTTAATTAAATATGTATAACTTATTACATGTATATTCGTTAGAAATGGCTGTTTGACTATTCTAGTCAATGTTACTTGATCGAAATATTGGGTCACTGAGTCATGGGTCAACTCAGTGAGTCACTAATTGACCCATATGACTCAATTTTTATAAAAAATAATTTCATAACCTACAAACTTGTACACTTAAAATTTATCAAAATTCCACATATTTAGAAAACAAGTTTTAAACTTGTTTAAAAATCTTGAGCAATATATTTTTTTTCAAAATTCAGCATACACTATGATCGAGTCGTCCAAGTCAAGGCCATCCTGGTTTCATCCCTATAAACAAAGGTCTTTATGTGTTTTTTGACATTATCTTTATGGTGATACTAATAATCAATTTGTCCATACAAGTTTATTAAAGAAAAAAAATGAAAAAATATTTTATCTTATTGCACAAAGAAGACATGAAAGATTGGAAGAAATTAAGAGACACTAAAAGAAAGTGCAAATTATGAAATATTACAGACGGATCTAAATCCGTCGAAAAAATTGAGCTATGAACGGTAATTTACCGACAAATTATTTTCGTTTGACAGAAATATAAAATGTTTCTACAGATTTTCGTTTGTCAGAAATACAAAATGTTCAAATGAATTTTCAATGCGATTTTTAAGTAGGTTTCTTCAATGGACATTTGCTGATGGAGTTGTATCTGTCAGAAAATTTAGCATTAGTGATGGATTTTCCCAACATAAATTATGTTGGCAATATTTTCCATTGGTAAAAAACTAAATTTTTCAGGAACTATAGGAAGAAGAAAAAAGAGAAAGAACTATTTCATTTGATTGATGCTAGCTATAAAAAAATGACCAATTAAATACTTAAACACCTAAGAAGATTTGAATGATTAATGTTGTTAAATATAACTATATATATAGTTATATATATATATATACATACATATATATATATATATATAGTTATTTCATTCTTATTATTGATTAATTTTTTTAAGATATATTTAAAATGACAATTTAAATATATATTAATATAACATATAAAAATTTAGATAAATTGATATATATGTGTAAGAATTTATTTTTTAATTTCTAATGTTAACTATAATTTTAAATAAATTATTATAAATTATGTATTCTTTAAATTTAAATATTGAATTTAAATCCTCCCGGGATCCACGTATTGGTTTCTTGAATATATTACATATTTTTACTTGAATATTAAAGATTTATTTTATTTGTTCCCATAAGTTAATTTTTTTAGAAAAGATGACCACAAAAAGCTGTAAAGGTAGAAGAAAAAATAAATTGATATATGTACTAATTTATTTTTACCTTCTTTATCCTTTTAATTTTTATTGTTTCCAAAGCTAATACGATCTTAATAAGACTTATATTATTTTTGTCTGAACAATATTAGACTATTTTTCTGCTCCCACTTGAGAAAAGAATTTTGTATTTACATGTCACTGAATTCATCGTGAAATATATCACTCCTAGTCCTAGGGATGAGAATAGACCAAATCCACTTAAAAGGGCCTATGACCTGGTCCCTTTAATACTTGGTTTGTTTAATTAAAAGATTAGGCTTGGGATGGTAAAAAAAGAATATTTAGTTAATTAGAAGGCTAGGCTTGGGCTATTTAAAAAAGTCTATTTAGATAACTAATAGGCTAGGCTCATGTGCTTATAAAAAATCCTATTAAACCTAATAGATCATAACTTCTTATTTTTTTACATAAAAAATCAAATTATGATTATTATTTTTTTTACATCGTAGTCATCACTTCTTAAGTTTTACTCATAAGTTTGTAATGTGAGGGTTTTAATAGGGAGTTTTTATTATTATAAGAAATTTTTTTGGGATAATTATACTATTTTTGTATTGAATGTTTACATGAATTTAATTAATAGATAAAGAATCAATGAATGAAAAAGGAAAATAACATTTATACAATTTAAAGATGTAACTGTGTGGAGACATTAACATGGCCAATTTTAAAAAGGTAGGTTAGACTAGGTCAGACCAAAAAAGGGTCAAATTGATTTAGACCTAATAAGGCGAAATATAATTGGCCAAGGTCCAATTAGGCCCAAGTAAAACACTTATGATTGTCCAAGGTCGAATAAGGCCTAGGTGTAGTACTAATGATTGATCAAGGCCTATAAAGGTCAAAGTGTAACATTAATGATTGATTATGATCCAATGAGGCTCAAGTGTAATATTGATGATTGAGAAATGACCCAAGTATAACACTAATAATTGACCAAGACCAAATAAAACCTAAGTGTGACACTAATGAGTAACCAAGGCCCAATAAGACCTAGGTGTAATGCCGATGATTCACCAAGGTCTAGTAAGGCCTAGGTGTAGTACTGATGATTAACTTAAGCCTAATAAGGCTTAGGTGTAGTACTGATGATTAACCAAGATCCAATAAGACCTAGGTGTAATACTGATGATTGAACAAGGTCTGGTTAGGCCTAGGTGTAGTACCATGATTAACTTAGGTCTAATAAGACCTAGGTGTAACATTGATGATTAGTAAGACTCAATAAGGCTCAATTATAACAATAATGATTGACCAAAGCCTAGTTATGCTTAGGTGTAGTATTGATTATTGACTAAGGTCCAATAATACGTAGTGTAATACTAACGATTGAGTAAGGCCTAATAAGACTCAAGTGTAACACTAATTATTGACTAAGACCAATAAGACTTGTGTGTAACACTGATGAATGACCAAGACTCAATAATACCCAAGTGTAACATTGATGATTGATATAGGCCCAGTAAATCTCAATTGTAACATTGATGATTTACTAAGGCTCAATAAGATTCAAGTGTAACACTAATAATTGACAAAGACCTAATAAGACCGAAGTGAAACATTGATGAATGACAAGGGACCAATAAGACTAAAATGTAATATTGATGATTGATTATGATCCAATAAGACCCATAATACTGAAAATTGACCAAGGACCAATAAGACTAATTATTTACCTTATACGTCAATTTGAGAGGATAGTAAGGATTTTATGGTACACTTTCTTGTTTGCAGTTGGTGGTAGGTGGATTAGTACAATAACCAAATAAGACAATGCGTTATATTGTAATAATAGGTTATCTTTAACTATGATATTTTTGAAAAATATAAAAATTCAATTTAAAAATAAAGATGGAAAATATTATTTCAAAAAGTTATAGGATCTTCACAAATCCATATAATCTAATAAATATTGAAAAATGGATAAAACAACTAAAAATGATCCAATCAAAATCACTTTAGATAGAATTGGATTTGATCGCCTTTAAATTAAAGATCAAATTGATTAGATGATAACTTAAGAAATTTAAAGTGATCAAATCACATATTCTCTCCTAAAATTGAGTTGATTTAGATTGGATCGGGTTTAACCTCATTTTTATTTTCTTTTTAGTTGTTTAATTATATATTTTAAGATTTGGATTTGGTGAGAGTCTTACTTATATATTTTAAGTTTCATGAAAAATTAAAGATATAAATATAATTTTATTTTCATTAATATAAATTTATTTAATTTTAATTCTTATAAATTAATTTTTTTCAAAACATTGAATGTTATTATTATTTAATAATTTAATTATAACATCACTCATATTAATTATATTGCATTTATAATATTTGTAAGATCATCTACATATCAGTAGCAAAAAAAAATCAACACAATATATAGCAAGAAAAATCTACATATTCTATTTTTCATTTTTCCTCCATCAGTCCCCCCCTATTTTTCTCTTTAGGATGGTGTCTCGACCATAGGATTAGGACTTGAGAGAAAAGTAATTGGTTTTCCATAGTGACAAAAAATTACTTAAATTAGAATATAGTTTCTCCTAAACTATTTGAAAAAATTCCAACTTAAAAAATTGACTTTGTTCTTGTAAAATATGCTTAAAGAATCAAGAAGTTCTTCTATGCTGATATAATTAGTTGATGATAATATGCCAGATTTTTTTCTTGTCTTCTTGACTTGTTTGCTACCTATGAGGTATTTACATTTCTTTTCATATAGTTGTCCAATACTTGACAGTCTTGAAAAATGAAAGCTTTTAATTTATAAAAAAAATTAGATGTTTAGAGAGTTGGTGAAACCAAAAATTTAATTTGTGGTTTGTATTTAATTTATGATTTCTTTTAATTTCAGGTGATTAACTAAGAGTCTCCAAGGGCTTAAGATTTTCTTCGGAAGCTAGTCATGTGCCCAAAGATCATAAAGCATTGTCATGCTTATGTTATGAAATTTAATAACTTTAGTTATGTTTTATTACTTTTATACCTAGCTATTTGAGCTAATTTGCAATATATGTATTTACACATTGTGTAACTGATTAATTTTTACTAGTGATTTAATAGATGTTGAAAATAACATCTCTACAATATAATAAATTAATAATGTATAATTAACATGATTATTATATATACAATTTGATATAAAAATATTAATGACAGAATTTGTGACAGAAATATCCATTTATAGACTGGTTTAGTATTATGGACAAATATTTGTGTTGGTAAACTAGTTATTAATTTCCGACACTAAACTAATTGATATTTAATGACAGATTAAGCATTGATAATTTCAAATAGATATTTCTATGGATAATCCATCAGAAACAAAAGTAACCATTACCGATGGATTATCTAATGAAAAGAAAAGTAACTTTTACCCACAGACTATCCATCGATATTTACTGACAGAGGATGTCCATTAGTAATTTTTGATGGAATGTTAATTTGTAAAAAATTACCAACAAAAGTAACCATTACTTTTTGTATGTTGTAAAGAGTCTCAATTCATGAATACTATCAGATTTTGACACTCTATAAATACCATAAGAATTATTTATATTATTTTTAAGTCTCGATTAAATACCACAAAACATCTTTTAAAAACTTTTAAAACCTAATCGAATACACCTCTTATTTAGAAATCCATTTAGGCCCACAATATAAATGCTTTGCCCATATAAGCTTGCAAAATAAATGGACACGTTTTTAACTAGTTTTGCACAACGTAACTTGCCAGCTAGTGAGCTAGCTTGCGGCCTGTGAAACTACACAAAAAATTCCAAAAATAGAGGATAAAATATTTTTTGGGTCCTACATAATATGAAAAATATTAATTTTTTCCTCTTAAAATTTTCCATATTAATTTGGCCCTTGTAAAAATTTAACATATTTTTAAGGTCCTTGGTGCTAACTTTAATGAACAATCTATTAAACACTAAACTGATGTGGTCTACGGAATTACACGTGGATGGTGATTACCAAATTCAATTTTAAATTATGAAATTTCAATGTTTTGAAATTAAAATAAAACAAAATATATTATTGGTCTTTCAGAGGTTAGGAATCGTAATGGACAAAAAAGGGGAATTTAAACTCTTATGGCAAACACTCTGACAAACGTTGAAGGGTCTACAAAAAGAGCAAGGAAACAATGTTGTAATTAGAATCTCGAGTACAAAAGTATGGAAGGTTAGTGGTAAACGACGTTTCAAGCACAAAGATTGTTGAAGGTTAGTGGTAAACGATGTTTCGAGTACAAAGATTATTTTTAAGATCATAAAAGTTGTGAATATAAGGTATTGAAAATTGCTATTTTGTTTACTTTTTTTCTTTCTACTTTGTCACTTTTTGATTTTGTCTGTTGGGATTTAATTTGGCATTGATGCTGATGTTGATGTGGGTATTCTGGGAGGATGAAATCACTTTGGGGACATGTTGGCTTTTGATTGAGATGGCATGGTTTGTGTTGGCTTTACATATTTTATTGAATTTAATATTTGAAATCCAAAGGAGTGTATTGGAAGCTATTAGTGTAGATAAATCATCTCACAGAAGCAAGTGTTAGTGATGGTGTTTTCGATTTATGAGTGAAGCTGGGAATTGAATGATTTAGTCTTAGGGAAAAAGTATCAAATAGGTGGTGGACACTTTTGTGTGGAGCTATTATAAGTTATATTCATAGTTAGATAAACCAAATATTTATGAGGCAACTAGCAGATTAGAATGAAGAATATATGAAGAAATTAAAAGAGATTGTTTTTAAAAAGAAAGTTTATGTTTTCAAGTAGCTACATTTTGTTTCTTTTCTGTAGGTACATTTTGTTGGCTATGAGGTTGCTACAAGTTGAATGAGCAAGGGATACCATTAGCACTTTTTAAAGATTGTTGCTTTTTTGTCTAGTTATCTTGTAAAGGTGTCTTCATAGGGTGTTTGGTTCTTTTTTAGCAAGAAGAATTTTTCTTTGCAATGTTTTACGCTGGCACTACATTAGGGCCTTTTGGACTTGGTTTCAACACTTATTATGTAAAAGTTGGGTGCTATTAATATAGTTTTTCTTTGCCTTTAAAAAAGACCGATATCTTGTGTCGATCAAACGTTACATTTTGGCACTTCATTGAATAAAATTTCATTAATTAGCATGGAAATGATATAAATAATAACACCATACATACAAAATCTTACACCTATTCAATTGAACTTTTGATTGAGAAAATTTTGTAAGCTTGTTGTAGGAATGACCTTCAGTATTGTAATTCACCACAAGGGTGGTTGGATTACTGAACCAACACTGCATTACAAGGAAGAAGGTGACGTGGATGCATATCACAGAATGAATGTTGATCTATGGAGATATATTGAATTTTTGGGATTGCTAAAAGATTTGAAATACAAGGATACATCAATTGTGAAACTCTGATAGAAAGGGAATGATGAAAACTTTGATAGTTTGAGGGATTTGTTGATAGATGAAGATGCTATGAATATGGCTACTTCCTTTATTAGACGTAATTGTTAAGCTTATATATATGTGCAACATATTATGAGTATTCCTCATCCAGATGGCATATTGGAATTTTTAGAAGGTCCATGTAACATGGTGCAACGTGGTGGTGATATTACTAGTGTGCAATAAGTGGTTGATGAAGTCAATGACATTGTGAGTCAAACTAGTGAACAAGATAAGGCCCATGGAAGTGGTGATCAAATTGGTACAATACAAAGGTAGATCCACTCAATGACAATGTGACACAACAAGGTGGGATGGAGACTAGTGTTGTTGTTAATGGAAAATCAAGTGAAGACAATGTTGTACATGGTGTGCAAAACCTTCTTTTGAATGACAATAAGGAAGAAAGGGACTTAGACATGATAGATTGATTTAATGACCCTAATGAGGGTCATGTTGAGACAATTATGAGAAGAAAAAAAGAGTCCTAAGAATAAAAAAAACATCACATAATACAAAAAGTGGTTGGGGGGGGGCAACAGACACCTAGAAGAGCTACTAAGGTCAACTAACTCCTACCAGAAATACTAGAAGTGGTGGGGGGGAAACATACATCTAATAGACATAGCAGGAGAGTTTGGGACCAACAAACACTTAGAATAGTTACTAGAAATAAAAGAATGAGTCAATGTGATGTTAAGGATTTAGTTGATGAAGCTAAATATGATCTTGATGATCCAATGTATGAATTGGAAACCCATTACTCTATTGAGGAGTTGGATTTTGATTTTGATGTAGATGATGAAGATGGAAGTAAAGGTAACAAAATGAAACAATCCACATTTAAAGAGGAAAAAACATGTAAAAACTTCAAATGGTCTATTGGAGTGGAGTTTACCAATCTAATTAAATTTAAGGAAGCAATCTTAGAAAGCTCTGTTTTGAATGGTAGAGAGGTTGAATTCATAAAAAATGATAACAGAAGAGTTAGGGTGATATGCAAGGAAGGTTGTCCATTCACAATGTTTGTTTCTAAAGTTGGAAGAAAGGATACATTTGCTATAAAAACATATGAAGAAAGACACACATGTGGTAGAGTGTTTGACATCAAGAATCCAAATTCTAAATGGATTTCTAAGGTCCTAATTGATAGGTTTAGATCAAATGAGAGGATTACCCTAACATAAATGATTGATGACATCAACAAGAGATGTGCAACTGGGATTAGCATAGGGAGAGCAATTGTTGCTAGGAAGATTTCTTTGGCCATGGTAGAAGGTGATGCTATGAAGCAATATTCACAGCTCTGAAGCTATAGTGCGAAACTTGAAAGAGAAATTAAACATAATACATGCAAGATCGAGTTGCTTAGGCCAGACCTTACTGTATAACCCATATTTGGATCATTCTATATGTGTTTGGATAGCTGTAAAATGGGATTTCTCGAGGGTTGTTGACACTTCATTAGCATAGATGGTTGCCACCTAAAAAACAAAGTATGGTGGTTGTAACGACCCGCCTCGTCGCTACTGTATCACTGCCTCTTGATCACGTTATTAACATGTTTTAGATGAAAACCCCTTAGCTTTTCTTTAGATTACGAAAATAGTAGTAAATTTTTCGCGAGCACACAATACCCATCATTATCAAATAAATACATAAATAAGATACGTGCAAAACATCTCAAGTACATGTATATATATATAAATATATAGTACACATACAAAACGTAGTTTTTGATAATAGATATAATTGTTCATGACTAAAATGTGTAAGCCTTTCAAGAGAAACACGAAACTACACAACAAAAGGTAATTCTAAAAAAGACATAGTTCTTGGCCGGGGTCTGATCCATTGTTATCTCAGCGGCTCCAACCAAAAGGGGTCATCTTCCCGGTCACCTACTGTTGTTTGTCTGCTCATACAAACCGGGTTCGCGATCATCTCAGGTACCAAACCACACGGCACAACAAAGCAAGGGTGAGTTCATCACGTTAAACAACAAACAATAAATAACATCAGTTAGGGAAGGCAATCCAAACATCACAATATCACCATAATGTCCAAGCAATTCATCATGCACCCAACACGACAGTCATTCAACAACATTCCATAAGTCAACTTATAATATCTAGCATAATGCATGCTCCTGACTCAACTCTCAACATGCAATGTGGTACTATCCTGAAAATAGTCCATCACTGTGGTCTCGATGATGCAGTAGCTTGTCAGGGTCACTCTGTCGTGCACAGGTCGCTCCCCATCGGTAGTGATCAGCATCTGGGTGTCAAAAGGAGTTCCTAACAGACGTGGTCCTCCAGTAGCCCGGTACCCTATAGCCAATCATACTATTTCCGTCATGCAAATGTCGTATGTCTCATGGACACCATCAATGCATGACCCTTTCAGGAACAACTCGTCCTAGATAGGTTAACACGTCATGCACCCCCCATGTACATGCATACCATTAAAATCATGGACTGCCCCAACCTGGGCTCATTGATGCACTGACCGTGATCCTTGCAAGGTTAACAACCCAGTCCCGGCATCTCACGTGTCTATACATAGCCTATCACCACAGCACCATCAATGTATGACCTAGTCAGGAACAACACGTCCTGGATAGGATACTTGTCATACACCCCCGTGGGTATCTATGTATATCCACCCGCATTCGATAACCATGGGCACCATCAATGTATGACCCAGTCAGGAAGAACACGTCCTAGATAGGGTACTCGTCATACACCCCCATGGTATCAATGCATACATCAATATCTCAAGCCATCACATAGGTCGACCTCAACTATTATCAACATAATCACATCATCCCTTGTACGTCATTCGCAAACACCACAAACAAGTGAGCCGGTGTGAAGTATTAGGTGTCCGAGTTGGCACTTAGATATAATAACTTTAGGTAAGAATCCGAACAAGGTCGGATGAGATCGGTAAAGATCGAACAAGGTCGGTAAAGGTTGGCCAAAGGAGATAAAGGTTAGTCAAAGGCGGTCAAAGGGTCCTTGGGTTTCTATAAAATGCCAAGTACAGACTCAGCACTATGCAATCGATTACATAAGCGCTATAATCGATTATAACAGATAGCGCGTGCAAGACTCGAGATTGTATTAACATCACCAACCTACACAAGGTTGTCCGAGTAAGGAAACCCGGTAGCTCACAAAGATAAGGTATGAGCTCTACCGAGTAAGAAACCCGGTGGCTCCCAAAAAAAAGGCTTGAACTTAGCGATTCTAAAGAGAATAGTCCATCCCGGGTGAGAAATCCGATAGCTCTAAGGAAAGGAAATGAGCTTAATCGAGTAGAAGACCCTGTGGCTCTTTTCTTGAGAAGGCACGAGCTCATCCGAGTTAGGGAACCCGATGACTCTTTTCTCGAGAAGGCATGAGCTTATCCGAGTTAGGGAACTCGATGGCTCTCTCGAAGTAACTTGAGCTCAACAGCTCTAAAGTACCACCCCGGGTAAGGAATCCGGTATATCTAAAGAAAAGGAAACGAGCCCTAACAGTTCTAGGGAAACGACTCTGGGTAAGAACCCGGTATATAGACGTCTGCCAACAGGGACTAAGAGTCATGTCCTACATGCACACATGCATGCTACCTAAACAACTTCAGCTCGACATACTCATCCCGGTACTCGGCACCTCCACGAACACTACTACAAAGTGACTTGGGAGTTTTCAGCATTAAAATACCAACTTCACACACATGCATGGGGAGTTCTTACAGCATCAACTCCGCCATAAGAACACCATCAAGCATCAACACAAAACACCAACCAACAAACATAAAGCATATCACGTCCCATTCACTAAAAAGGCATAGCTTTTCTGGAAAACAACACACACCATGGACATGCAGTTATTGTCATGGTTGGACTCCCTGGCCCCCAACCATGGAATCTAAAGCCGTTATCAAACATAATAAACTCCCCTTACCTAACCAAGAGTTCGTCGTACAGGTAAGCAATGTTGAAACACCGTCTTCGTGAGCGTGTCCATTTCTTTCGAACCTTAAGAAGGATGTTCGCCGGCCTTTGCTCTGGTCACGAGGTTCCTCTTATCGTAAAGGGGAACGTGGCAAATATGGTGGTCTTTGAGGGCTGAAGGTAACACAGAGGGGTTGAGGAAGGGCGGTTTCTGGGCAAGCTTAGAGAGAGAAGAGAGGAAAGAGAGAAAAGGGAGAAAAGCTCAAGGAAGAAGAAGGGGAAAAGCACCCTCTGCTATGCACTTTGCTGTTTATAAACACGACTGACAAGGGACGTCCACTTAATGTGCACGGCCAGCAACCACAGAACAGAAGTGTTGACTTACATCTAATCATCCATCAAGCATGCATACTAAGGAAAAATAGCACCAAACAGTAATTACCAAATAAACCAAATAATCAGGCATTACACACACACACAAAACGTCCAGCTCAGCACACTTTAAAATCCGAGGTGTTACAGTGGTCATTGTTTAATTGTTGTTGGAAGGGATGCAAATGATCAATACTTCCCTATAGCTATTGCAGTTGTTGAATTTGAAACAAAGAAGAGTTGGAGGTGGTTTCTCACCAATCTCTTGCAAGATATTGGTGACAAAAGATGGGTATTCATATGTGACCAGCAAAAGGTATAGGAAGTTAATTTGAATTAATGTTTTCTAAATTTTGAGTTGTATTATTTTGATATTAATTAGTTAGTTTTTGTGTCACAAGGATTGGTCCCCCTATTTCAAGAGATGTTGGGAAGAACTGAATACATGTTTTGTTTGCAACATTTGTATAGCAATTTCAATAAAGTTTTTGGTAGAGGTACAATACTAAGAGAGCTGATGATAAGAGCTTCTAAGGCAACTTATGTTTAGGCATATGAAGAAAAATTAAAACAAATTAAGGAACTCAATCCAGCTGCATATGAATGGTTGGATCATAAAGGTGCTGAGAAATGACGTAAGCAAAAGTTTACTTACTATCCTAAATGTGATGTTGTTATGAATAATTTGTCTGAGTCATTTAATAGTAAAATATCACTAGCTAGAAAGAGGCCTATAATTACTATGTTAGAATGGATTAGGACCTATTTAATGAAAATATTTGTTATTATGAGGGAAAAGTTGAAGAGGTATAATGGCAATGTAATGCAAAAATCTTTGAGAAGGTTGGACCGAGAAATTGAATATAGTGTCAACTGTTTTGTAGTACCATGGGATGAGTACTTGTGTGAGGTAACACACCCACTGTTTAATCACAAATTTGTTGTTAATTTGAGGAAGCATTCTTGCTATTGTAATTTTTGGGATCTAGTAGGGATTCCATGTAGACATGTTGTAAATGCCATATGCTACAAAAGACAAAATGTTGAGGATTATGTTGATTCCTACTACAATAGAGAGGCTTTTCAGAGATGTTATGGTCATCTAGTCTCTCCAATTAATGGTGAGAAAATGTGGCCACATATTGATGAAGAGATATTGCCACCAAATTACAAAGTGGGACCTGGAATGTAACACCCCGATTTTTCATACTTTAGAAAGTTGGAGTGAAAATAGTAAATGGTTGATTGATGACTAATATAGTAGGAAATTATCGACGGTCTTTTCTCGATGGGTAGATCCGTTGAAAATTATTGATGAACGTAAAATTTCGACGGTGGGTATTTCCTATGAGCATTTTACTAATAGATTTTGCTCCATCGGAAATCATAAATTAAAAACGGATTTGTGCCATTGGAAATATCCTTTTTTTGTGGTGGTAGCTTTATAAATAGTGAAATAATTGTCTCGTGTGTGTGAAGTGTTTTAGCATAGAAAAATGCTCTAGAATTTTAATTATAGGCTTAAAAAGATGTGTTTTAGACTTAAAAAGTCTTGGTCAACATCTAGTCAATCATAGTCAAACAATCAAAGAAAAGTCAAAGTAAAAGAATCTCTTCATTAATGACATTTTCGTACTAATGCAACTTTTTAGGTTAAAATTATTTTGAGCCTTAATAAAATTAGTTTAATTAATTAAAGATAATAATGAAGTTAGTTCAAGAAAATCTATTATCATGCATTAATAATTAATTCTTGGGCATTATTAGTATTTTAAGCAAATAAAATTTGTTTTAAATTGACATTGAGTGATTCCAAAGGCATATAACTTGAAAATTTAAATGTAACAAGATGACTAATTTAAAGAAGTGAAAACTACTATAATTTCACAGCTTAATCATGCCTAAGACATTTTAAGTAAAAGTCATATTTTAGAATTGACTAAAAAGCCCTTAACCCTAGTGGAGGCCCCTATAAAAGCTAAGAGAGACCTCTCATTCCCTAGGGCTGTTGAATTTGAAGAGAGAGAAAGGTGAGGTGTTCTAACTTCTCTCTAGGTTCCTCATTGCTTTTCTCTAGATTTTCACAGTTATGATCTTCTCCTTCCTTGGTCATTTTTGGATATGTGATAAAGGAGTTTAAGCTCTACAATTGGTTGGTTGCATTTTTCATTTTGGGCACTTGATCACTTGGAAGCAAAGGTATGGGGAGTTCTCTTAACCTTGGAACCTATGCTTTTGATTGAAATAGCAAAAGCCCGAATTTTGGTGATGTGAAAATATGTTTTATTTGCATTTTTGTCTCTATTTGAGCTTCTATGAATTATGGGTGTATATTTTCTATGTTTGAGTTTAAAAAATGGGTTCATTGATCCCAAAAACCTAGGAAAGCATATAAAAATCATTGAATTTGGCTTTGTATAACTCTAGATATTGCAATTTCAAGTTTGGACCTCATGTATGGTGTTTTTGCCCTATTTTCAGGAAAATTTATTCTTGGAGATGGAATTTGTGCATGTAGTCCTCAGATGGTCCTAAAACATAGGGTTTGACATAAAATTCATCCCATTTGAGTTAGTATAACTCTTGGAATCAAAACCTTAAATTTTAACCTTTTTGTGTAAATATGGTTCTATTTGGAATCAATTGTACATATGGGCTCAGTATTTGCCAATTTTACCAATTGGAATGGATTCACCATACTAGAAAACCTTGAGTTTGATATAAATTTTGTGTACAATGGATTTCTACAACTCTTAGAAATTGGAAAACAAGTTTTGTGAACTTTAATTGGAAGTGCAGGGCAGGTCAGGCATTTGGGCTTAATAGGAGTAGATTTGAGAAATTTCGAATCCAAAAATGAGTTCCTTGCATTTGAAAACCCTTAAGATGTATATATGAATTGCCCTAAATGGATTTCTATGTCATTAGGAAAGTTAATTATTAAAGTAAGCAATATCATACAATTCCAAATGAGATAGAATATGAATTTGTATGAAATGAGTGTTTGTGATATGTAGAATGTTTTGACTACTTTTTGGTTGATGAATTATGATGTGAAATTGTGGAAATTACTATGTTATGAGTTGTAAGACCAAGTGAGTGTGACCACTTGACAAAACATGTTGCATGTTATAAATGTGAGCTTATTAATAATATTCGGTTATGAATTGTCGCGTTTTGTGATTGGGTCCGGGGGCGTCCGACCCTCGACCAAATTTACTTTGGATGAAATGAAATGTTGAGTTATTTGATATGTAGTATTATGTGGTTTGGTGAAGTGGACTATTTCACTTAAAGGGCCATATTAATGGTGACCCTAGAGAGGGAAGGGAGTTAATTTCCTTCCTCTCTTGATATGTTTGTGTGTGTGTGTGCGCGATGAAGAAGACTTGCGGTTGGGGATTCATGAGGATCGACATGCATTATGAGAAAAGGAACGGATGAACGCGATAGCAAGATTGTGTTAAAGTTAGAGATAGTTGTGTCAGGAATTAGGGGCATGACCCTATACTTAGTGGGAAACGTCCTCTAATGTCTATTCACATGTACCGATACAATCGTCATTCGAGGATCAATGCTCCTCATCATTGAATAACGAGTGAGAAATCTTTAAGAGATGGTGGATGACATACAGTTTGAACGATTCAAAGGAACATGTGGGAATGTTGAGTTGTGATAACCAAACGAAGGGTATTTCCACTTAGTTCGGGGGAGTCACGGGCCTCACTTGTCATTCCTAACTAGAGTGGAGCTGCATTTATGGTTGGTGAAAGCACCATGTCATGTACTAACTTGAGATGTGTCTTCCTAATTGTCATCCTTATGTTGCGTAAGACCATTAAGGCCTGAGAAGCTTAGTGACAGTGTTTACGTAAGACCCTTAATGTCAGTGGGAGTTAATGATAGTGTGGGCCAAAGATGTGATAATGCATGAGATAAATGTGCGGATTAGGATATTGTGAGCATTGTTTGCTAGTGAACCACATGTGGTGGTTGTGTAGGTTGGTGTGTGATATTTCTTTGTTTGTAGCTTGTAAGGGAGTGGAGGACTTACTCCTTACACCAACATTTTTATGTTCAAATGATGAGCATTAGGACTAATCTTTGCTAGTGGGTTAGCATCTTTGAGTGTAGGAAGATCCCTTTGAGACTTTTTCATTAGGTTCTCATTGGTGGGTTCACTTTCGTCTGACATGTACCTTCTTGATGACGTGGTTATTCTGCAGGACTGGGATAAATAACTGCTCTGAGACTTGGGCTTTCCACTTTGGTGTATTATTGATTTGAATAGATCTAGGTTTTAAGAACTTTTATATATGTTCAGTCATCTTATTTACTTACTATTTCCCTTTGATACTTATTTACTTATGTTTGATGGCCATGGAGGCTCATCTTAGATATTTATATATACATGATGTTATTTCAAAAATGTAAGGTGTTATACTTGAAGTTTAACTATTTACTATGTATATCAACTTGTGGCTTTAAATCAAACAGCATTTTGTAAATACGTATGTTGCATATGATTTTGAAAATAGACCCTCTTTTCCAAGTTGATAGATTTCATTAAAAAGAAAAGGGTTGAGGAACCTTCATGAAAAATTTTATTTCAATGAAAAATTTATATTATCTTTTCATTTTCTATTATGACATTTATGAAAAGACTCTGAACTCACTTGTTTATAAAGATGAATAAATAGTATTTGAAGTGTATTTGCAAACCCAGATTTTAGGGTGTTACATGGAAGGCCAAAGAAATTGTATAGAAGGGAACCTGATGATCCCAATCCAAGAAAATTAAAGAGAACAAACACACAAAACAAGTGTAACAGGTGCCATAAATCTGGCCATAACACAAGAACTTTTAAGAATCCATCTGTGGTTCAACCGCAAAAATCTCAATCTGGTACCCAAAATGAACATGTTTTTCCTCTTAAAGGTCAACAAAATCAACCTGCAGTGAACAAAAGTACTAAATATGTTGTCCGTCTTGAAGGTCAACAAAATAAAGCTACAATACACACAAATATTGAAGCATCTGGATCTATTGTAGCTGAGTTTGCATCACCAACTGGAATAGATAATAGTGCCCTAACTGAAGCACGTGAGTCTGCTGCACCAACTGAAACAAATGGGTCCAATCCACCGAAGAGGAAAAGAGGTTGACCTCGCCAGTACCCGCCAAAGGTAATGTTGTAATCATTTCCATAGTTTGATAACAACTGAAACATTAATTTGGACTTTCATTTATATGGTGTTTCCTTCAACAGATAACCAAGAAAACAGTTAATAATGGACAAAATGAGAATGACAAATCAAAAGAGCCACTTGGGGTGAATATGATTCCTGCCAACCAGCTTGATCTAGAAGCTATAGTTGCACCATTGAATGTTGTCTTGGTATGTATTAAATATAGCTGATTTGCCTTAAAAAATTGTGTATAAATTAGTGTTTCATCCATTGCAGGCTAGAGAAGAGGAACTGGTGGAAGAATCTCGTGCCAGAAGGGTTGTTGAAGCTAACTTAGAAGAGCTACGAGCACAAAATGGAACCAATGAAGGAACCTAATAAGCCAGGAGGAATCACATGCAGGAGCAAAAGAAGCAACTCAAGAAGGCACCAAAGGAAAGAACAGAAGGCACACCTAGTAGATAATAGGTTTTGGGATGATGGAAGGGGAAAGTGGCACTACAAAAAAATCGTTGATTTTCGACGGACAAAATCCGTCGCTAAACCTGAAAATCTGTCGGAAAAACAAAATTTCTGACGGAATTCCGACGGACAAAAATCCGTCGGTAAAACGCTCGTAGGAAATGATTTTTGTCGGTAATTTTTTTGTCCGTCGGTAATCACCCGTGGGAAATTTCCGACAGAGAAATCCGTCGGAAATACACGCATAAGCGCTTTCTACATCGACACCTTCTAAGACGGTTTTTAAAATAACCGTCTTAGAATGTCTTTTAAAAAAAAATCAAATTGTGTTTTTTTCATTCAATGCTTACACACCAATTCTTTATGGAATATATATATTAAAAAATTCAAGCTGGCGCACACACATGAGAGTTTGCGTAGAAATCAAACATGACAAAAACATATTTAATATACATGAACCGTATTTGGGTGATGTGAGTTGGGATTCAATTCAACCATTTCTCAATTGGACTATTAGCATTTTACTTATCAATTAATCAAAGACAAGTAACATTACAACAGTGATACAGACATATTTAAGAATGTTTAAAATTAAAAATAAGTTTATATTATACAAATAAATTTTTAAATTGTAGCTTTTATATTTGCAAAGGAATATATAGTGAATTAGTTTACTAAATGATAATATATATTAAGAGCTATCAGTACTTGCATCAAAATAACTATCAAAATAACTATCAGCTATTTTTTTACTGTGACCACGTATGCAATCATGCATGATACAGCAAACTTAAGAATTTATTTCTGATATAACTCACCTCCTCTTAATATATTATAATCAACTTAATTAATTTCTAAATACTTTTTTTTTGTCTTGATATTACTTCAGCTAAATTGAGATTATTAGAGTGGGTAAAAGTCACAACCTTTATTACATCTAATTCTTAAATTGTTGTAGCTAATACTCTTCATTCCTCATTCAAATATACCAAACAAATATACTAGTTGATGTATCAAAATTAAACACAATAAAGAATGGTATGTCACACTTACACTCCTTGTAAACCTTCAATGTCAAGAAGTTTAACAGCAACAGGTTGTGCTTTCAAACCCAGCCTCAAATTGTCATCTATGTAACCCTTATGCACTGTTCCAAAGCCACCTTCACCCAGCAAGAAATTGCTACTAAAATTCTGTGCTATGGCCCGCAGCTCACTCAGCTGAAAATCAAACAAGTCCGACCCAATCACTTGCCTTCTGCTATTAGTCAAACATCACCTTCAGCTGCTTACCTTGCTCCTCAATTCTCAACTGTAATTTTCTCTGAATCTGGAACAAGTAAATTGAATGAATATTTGAAGTCAATGAACATTGTGAAGAGAATGTAACTATGAAGTACAAAGTCTAAACAGCAAGATTTGGAGAACATGAAGATATAGTAGCCAAAAAGTCAGAAGATATAGCAAGGATGAGAAATGCTAATAATACCATCTCTATTATTACTTGTAATTTATTGAATATCACAAAATATTGTTAATCCCACTTTATATTTAATGAACCTCACTCATAATTTTGTACTTCTTAAAAAATCTTAACTAATGGCAGAGGCTGTGTTACTGACACTCCCCTAGCAAGGATGTACCTCTAGCTGTTCATGAAGACGCCGCTAAACATCTAACTGCAACTGACGTGCCTCTTTAATTTGCAAGCCGCTGAGAATCAATGTATGGCATGTAGGATTCAGAGTGTCTATAACTCTATATTATTTTAAATTCGAAGAAGTTTATTACAATTACTATTTCTCTGTTTATATTTCAAGAGATTAGTAAAATCAAAATGTTCCCATGTTTACAATAGGGAAATGAAGAAAAATATGTATTCTATTTAGTAAAAAAATATGTATCAATCAAGGATAAAGTAGTAGTTACCAGTCATTATTCTGTTGTGATGATAAATATTGGTGGCAATGGCTCGTGGGTGAAGAGAATTAGCAGTAATATTTACCCCTTCTCCCTGATGATCACCATGCAACATGAAACAAGTAAGTGGCCTTATATTAGAGACAACTGATGTGGCAAACCATAGGGTGTTTTTTACCCACAAACATAAGAAAAGGAAATTAACCAAAAGAAAGAGAGGGAAATAAATGTCTTATGATTGTGGTTGGTAAGAGTTACAAGACTAGTTTCAAGAACACCTGCAACTTTATCAATCTTACAATGAAACTATTTGGTATATGTGATAAGATTTTCTAATATTATGCTCAAGATTAGTATCTATCTATACCTATTTTAGAAATATATTTTCGAAATTATATAATGGATAATTAAAATACAAAGGGGGATGAGGGTGTACTTAAACGAAAATTTCATGTGTAAATAGCAAGTGCCTTCATCAACCCCAGCAAACTGAAATGTTGGCAATAGATGGACATGAGTGATACCAGCACTTGATAATTTCTTCAGATGAAGCACACCCACAGAATCCTTCAAACATATGCTCACAGTTACTCCGAATTTCATCAAAGCAGTTACTAATGCACCTACTATTTCAGTCATAATGAGAAGCAAATGTCAGATAAAACTCAAAGCAAACAGAACTTCCAAGTGATACATCTAAAAACTAAGCACAATAATTAACTGGTTTAAAGGTTATTGAAATAGGCTAATATGTTGTGACATCTGTTTAACATTCCATTCTATACCAAGAAACTAAGAGTGAATATTAAAACCTTTCTGCCTTACTTCATTTCCCATCTCCTCTCTACTATCCAGACTTAATAATTACCAAATACCAATTTTCTAGACCTTATAATTATGTGTTTTGGAAAGTATATTTTGAAATGATGTTTAAATTATTGTATTTCAAAAAGTATTTTCTACTAATGTAGTTTCTTAAATGATGATATAAGATTATTTTGAGTATAACGAGCATTTATACTAGTAAGGAAATTAGTTTTTCGGACTTTATCTTCATCAGCAAACCAAGCATCATGCACCTTACTAACACTCCTGCATTACCAATTCACTCTCCTTCAGTATATCACACAAAACTGCAATGGCAAATAAATCAATAACAAGGGATAGAGGTAGCCAAATCTTTATACTTGTCAGCATCAACATTAGAAAAAATGAAAATGGAAAAAATCTAACTATATAATAAAGTTTTGACAGATCTCTATGGTTTATTCTATACTTACATGGTTAGCTTTCCCAACACGAGCACAAAAAAATAAAATAAATAAAACCTTCTCTTCAACATTCTTGAATAACATAAAAGGCCCTTTAAGTGCACAAGGTTTTCATTTACCTGCATAAAAAGGAAGACAGCCTTGCCCACTTAAGTGTAGAGGCTGAATCTAAGCCCATGACTTTTGAACCTGTAAATATCTCTGAGGTAGAAAATCTATTTTCACTGCAGCTTCTATGTCCTGTCCAATTGAAATATAATCCTTTATATTCTTCTCCCAATATGATTGGAAGAAACAAGAAACCTTGCTAACATAGTATGGTCTTTGGCATCAGGTATTGGCTTGGCTGTTCTAGTTTGCCGACGAAATACAGCCTCTTGCACTGGGGATACTCTATCCTCTGGGTGCTGCAAATATTAATCTAACATCAGTTAAAAAAAATGATACTTCATAGCAATAGCTTAGATGAGAAAATGGAGAACTTGAACCATACCGCTGGACCAGATATAACAATAACACAATCCTCTGAATCTGGTGGGGCTTCTAAAACCTTGATTTCACTCGCTGTCTCTTAATGCACAGTCTTTATGATTGCTCCACCTTTGCCAATTATACCGCTGGACCAGATATAACAATAACACAATCTAACATCAGGTATTGGCTTGGCATACATATGAAAAATAATGTTGAAACAAGGTTACAAGCATGAACAGATCTTAAAATGAGTAATAAGTAATAACTAATAAGCATCAAAATAGCAGCAGCTATAGAACCCCTTTTCTGCACTTCAGCCTCGACTTATTAACTCAATGCATACATGCAAACAGTATCAATGAAATTAACTTCAGAGTTCAGACAGTTAATTAAATAAAATTTGACAAAGCAAACATTCTAGCCAGACATTTGCTATTTCAAATACAACTCTCTATGCACCACTCTGTGCTGCCATTCTCTTTATCACACTACCACCCTTTCCCAAAACGCATCCAACTTGAATAGTAAGAATAAGCAGCCTAAAAAAAGAGGAAGAAGATTTGAGTAGTAAGAAAGCTAAATTAAAACTAACAAAAGCAATGTCACAACGCAGAAAGCTAAATTAAACCAACTTTTATTTGGATGAGCTGTATTGCACACCACACTCATATGTCTTTGAGGGCAGTGTCACTATATGTCCCAAGCTATATCATTAACTTGATACATTGGTGAACTAGGAAAAAAAAAACTAACAAAAGCAATGAATTCTTGATTTTTTCAACAATTAAAAAACTCATAAAAAGTGACTATACAATAACAACAAAAACAACAAATAACAAATAACAAAATTTTATCCCACTAAATGAAGTTGGTTAAATGGATAAAGCGACATTCCTTACCTCACTTAAAGTTTCAGTGATGTTATAGCGTGATATATTATCTCTTTACCAAATTCTCTAATGTCCTTCTTGACTTCCTTCTCCTCTTTGCAAGATTTAAACTATACAAACTATTATTCTCATTGATGCCTCCTTATGCTTATTTTGTATATGTCTAAATCACCTTACTTAATTTTGTGTTATATTTTTTCCACAATTGATACTATATCAATTATCTTCATATACAATCACGGCTATAATTAAAAAGAAAATCTTCACCTTTGGTAAAGATTACAGGCTTGCAAGTGGAAAAAAGATAAACAAAATATTTGCAATGCAAATTACTTGATTCTCGATTGTATCAGAAAATTGTGAGGATGCTGAGAGTAGAACACTGTCCATTTGTACTCAGCTTCATAGCTTCATTTGTACTCAGCCAGATGTGCAATTTACCCACAAAATACATAATACATTGTCAGTAACTAATAAATGGAAGAATCAAAAGCAAAAATTGGATAGAATAACAGCTTTTTACTTCTTCCATGAAGCACAGGATCAAACAATGAAAAACACATTCAGATCAAATAAAGGATCTACTTACATCAAGCACGGTTCAAAACACATTCAGAGAATGAAGCTGAAGCTGCTGAGTTGAGTTGATTTTCTGCTTCAACAAAGCTCAACAACTTCCCCTAAACCTGCTTAATTTTCAAATCCAAACCATATTTGAAGAAACCAAAGGGACCAGACCACAGGTCAAACAAAGCCTCCAATTCTAAAACTGAAAACAAAAACAGCAACAAAATAAAAAAGAACAGTGACAAAGGTAAGGCACCTGATATAGCAATAGCGAATCCACAACCACCGCCGCAAACATCATTCCAAGAATAATCACACGGCAGAACCCTAACGGCAACCGGCGTCAAGAGTGGCGTCCTCTGCGGCAGAGCTCCGGGAAGGTAACCCCACATGTAAAGCACCCTCTGCAATGCCCCACCATCGCTTCCCTCGCCATTATTCATGGCCATTCCCACTTCCAATTCCAAAGGTCAACAACACAACGCAACACAAGCACTTACACACCCAACACCCTTACGCTGAGCGCGAATCACCCTTCCCATTCCTACGAATCACCCTTGCGGTGGGATGTTTGGAAGGAACGAGCCTTGATCCTGTGATTAGGAAGGTGGGGGTCGAACATTGGGGGTGCGGCGAGTAACGAGAGAGCGCGTTGTTGCATTGTGGACACAGGCTGAGAGTTGGCCGCGATGGAGGCCGAGCCGCGACGGAGGCCGTTAGCCGTGATGACGGCGGAGTCACATAATGCGTGACCTAGATGGACCACGAGAGTAGGAGACAGGTAAGGGTAGGGTTCAGTTGATAACATTTGGGGAAAATGTAATTTTTCCATGGAAAATTTTAAAATTCAGACGGAACTTAATCCGTGGGAATAAGCCCGTCGGAAATGGGCTGATTTTTTGTAGTGTGGGTATTATCATTTTCGGTTGAATGGGTTTATATTCTGGTAGCAATGTTTTTTTTTTTTTTGTTGGGAGTAAAAGGGAATTTAATGACTGTCTTGTTTATTGTCTTCGTATGACTATTGAATAATCTATTGTAGTCTTTTGATGTCTCAAAATTGTGGAAGGAGCCATGTAAATGAAAAGTGGGTTATGTTTTTATTGATTGTGGGAAGCGACTTGTTTTTTAAATCCATTTGCAGTCATTGTTTTTACTTATTCATTGTACAAGTTGGATTCAATAACTAGTTACAAATCTGACCAAAATTTTCTTTCAGCAAATGCTATTTAACATATTAAACAATTGCAAATTAAGTAGCTAACAACCAACTAACGGGACATTTATTATTCAGGGTTAAATTTTTCGATTAATAACGGTTTGAGAGTTATTTTTAAATTACTTACGGAAAAAGGAGTAAGTTGTAATAGATGTTATGACTTCTAAAACTGAAGTCATAACACTATTTACGACTTCAACATTTTTAACTTTTTTAATTGAAATAGTAATATTTTTTATGATTCCTTTGTAATTTTTTATTTTAAAATACGACTTAAAAGTCGTAAATATCCATACAACCTTAGTCATATTTTTTTCTTATATGAAAGTTGTATTTACATTTATGACTTTCATTTTTTTTCTTGACATTGTTTGGGGTTGTATGACTACTAACTTTTTTTAAAAAAAATATGTTTTTTCTGTTTGTGGTTTGAATTTTTTTTAAAAACTTTTTTTTTTATTTTTTTAATTGTTTGTTTCATAAATGTTATTAAAAATATTAATTTTTTATTTAAAAACTTACTAATTAATATATGTTTAATTTTTTGTTTGATTTAATATTTTGTATATATTTTTGTATATGTTTTTATTTAATATTAACATTAATAGATAATAATGTTTTTATTTTATTTAGTTTCTATTTTATATTTTTATTTAATTTTTGTTTTCTTTATTTTAATTTGTTTCATAATTTTTATTAAAAAATTATCTTATTTTTTAATTTAGAAATTTACAAATTAATATATGTTTAATTAAGATAATATTGTTGTTATTTAATATTTTCTAAAATTTATAATTTTGTTTGATTTAATACTATTAAGGTATTTGGTATATTTCGTTTGGACTATATGATTTGATTTAATATATTTTCTAATTTTTGTATTAATGTTAAGAATTTTATTTGAAAATAATTAAATTGAAATAATTTTTTTAATATTAATTTATAATACATTAAATGATATTTAATTATATTTATATTTTGTTCATTATTTTTTTTAATTATCATTAAGAAGATTAAAGATTTGAGACACTAATACCTTAATTATTAAAGATTTGAAAATAAAGATTATTTAATCAATTATCTATATTTATGATGTTACTATTCAATAAAAAAAGATTTATGACGTTATCTTTTTGTTTACATGATCTATATATTATTTTATTATCAAAAATTTTACCCTAATAAAGTTATATTCAACTTTAAACTCAACGGTTCATTTTGGTGAGTATGTAATGTCAAATGTAAATTAGTAGTGAGAAAGACTTGCAAATGATTGTTTGACAATTTTAGTATTCTTTCATAAAACATGTCTGTGTTATTATTAAATGTTTCTATTATTTAAACATTAAATAATCACTATTTTATTTAATATTATACATTTTTTATTATTTACTTTTTTCAGATAAATGTGTTTTGAACTTGTTCAAAATTAAAAGAGATAGTAAATATTTTTCTAATTTAGTTATAAAAATAATTCATAACAAAAATGTATATATAACAAACATGTCATCTTTCTTCTGTAGAAACAATCTTAGGATGATAATTTGATCTCTAAAAAGATTAAATACAATTGAGGATCAAATTTGATTGATACTTTTTGTAAAGAAATGAGCATTAAAGTTGACATAAGAAATGAGTCTGACACGTACATGCTAAATTTATTAACAAAAACTAATAGACAAATGAATTAATGCCCTTAGAGAATTAGTTAAAAAATATTTAAAATGAGAAATATTTAATTCAGATGGGTAAAATTGTGTTATAGAGAACTTTTTTTACGCTTTCCTATGATTTTCATAATAAATGTTTTATTCTTTTGGTTCTTTAACCAATGTCCTAATCAAGGGCGGAGCTAGAAGTTCGGTTTGAGGGGGGAAAGAAAAGTATAATTTAATAAATAAAAATCAAATTTTTACATGCATAAAATATATAAAAATATAACTAATCGAGTATAAAAATTATACTATATTTAATTATATATATAAAAAACAATAGACTCATTTTTCTAACTATAGATTCTTTTTCAATTGTATTAATTTTATATTTATTTTATTCCCTTATTTTATTATAAAATTTATAGACAAGACACTAACTATTTCACAAGTAGATGTATTCATTGATTTTTAACATTTTAAGTCACACTTACATTAATAAAAAAATTTATTTGAATTACGAATACTATTATTAAATACTGTTGGATATAGAGGAAGCAACAAGAAGATGAAACTTGTGTCTTAGAAGAATATTTTGAGCTTTTCACATGCCTTGAAGATTGTAATTTAAATTAAGTGTATAAGAGACCAATATTTTGATCCTTGCATTGCATGCACATAATCATTAACAAACTTACATGTTTTCATTAGAATTATCAAAGCTATTCATGTTTTTAAAAGAAATCGATAAGTCATGGTTAATGTTTTTGAAAAAATGTAATCTTACTGCTTTAATCGATTACACAATGTTTTAATCGATTATTTGCTTCGTTTTAAATGAGGAGAAGCCATGATGAACATTTTAATCGATTACATAGTAAAAACTAAACGCTTGCCTCACTGCTTTAATCGATTATCAAACATTGTAATCGATTACACAAGTTTGCTTCAAAATGTACTTCACTGCTTTAATCGATTATTCTGTTCATTGTAAAACCCAGAATGAAGCAACGAACAATTTAATTGATTAAAAAGACAATTGAATGGATTACATAAGCCATTTAATCAATTATTTAGCGCGTTGTAATCGATTACAGTCTGTTACAAAAAGCTGTTATAAATTGAATGAAAGCTTGTCTGTTTGAGCAACTTGAATACTTCGAATATTCTGAATATACACAAGCCTTCTCAAAGTTAGAAAGTGATTTTCTGGGTTAACTAAGTTCTTGTCCCACTCTTTAATCTTCAAGGGTTTTGAATGATTTCTTGGGTAAGAGTTTTCAAAGAAGTTTTGGAGAGCATATTCTAAAATCCTTTTCTGCAATTCAACTCTGATTGGTAAACCATATGCATCTACATTCATTGGATCATCAGGTTGTTTCTCTCCATTTTCTCTGATTGTAAATTCGTTTTTGTATTTTTTTGGTTATTTGAAGCTATTGTAAAGGATTCTTTGAAGCTTGTGCTAGAGTAGTGTTCTTTAGAGAAAGAACAAAGTAGTGTTCTCTGGTTCTTAATCACTAGGAGTCTAATAGGATTTTAGATTTTCATTATTTATCTAGGTTTGATAAAAGGTGATTGTTGTAAAGCTTGTAAAGAACTGAAATTTATAATAGTGGATATCTAATCTAGTGTTGATTAGAAGAAACTGAATGTAGCTTCTCTTGAGAAGTGAACCAGTATAAATTCTTGTGTTGATTTTCTATTTCTCAATCTCTACTAGTTATCTTGTTCATTTGTTCTTGGTATTATTATCATTACTCAACAAACCCTGTTTTAAGCAATTGATTTCTTGGGCTAAGTGATTTAATTGATTAGAAGCATTCTTGGTTTAAAAGTGATTAAGATCTTTTAACTCTGATTTTATAAATAAATTTTTAAAAGACCAAGTTTAAACCAATTCACCCCCCCTCTTGATTATTGTGGGTATTCCTATTGTTTTCAAATTCAACTACAACTTAAATTATCCGACTCTATGACACTATTAATCAAAATTAACTACCTTAATTGTTTTTTCCATAAATTAGTTATTTTTTCTTTATATATATATATATATATATATATATATATATATATATATATATGAATAAAGGTAATATATGAGAAAATAAATAAATTGGATAGATAGAATAATTTTAAATAATTATATGTGGACATCTCAACATCACAAATACTCTACTAAGATTTATAGTAGTATTTTTTTGTATTTTTCTTTCTATCATATTATGTTACTTAATTATTATATTTAAACTTTTCTCTTTTTTATATTTCTCTTCCTATGTGTCAACTAATATTGTAATTTCATATATTGTTTTAATATTATTGTTTTATAAATTTTAAGAGGTCCTAAAAATAATTTTTATAATAATATATCCACACTTTAAAAAAATTAAGGGAAAGGGGGAGGGCATGGCTCCTGCCAGTCCCCCCCCCCCCCTCCGCCCTCCACGCTTCGCCCTCTACCTCTAACCCTAAGAACAATGGTTAACAAAATCCAAATTAATATTACATTATGTTGATAAGAATGAAAATCCTCCTATTTCATTCATAGTCAAACAATTTGTAGCGGGGGTGTTAAATTTCTTGTCAATTCGGGGGTCATAGTGGTTAAAGTCAATAGTATTGAATCACTATTTGATACAATTTATGACAAAAATAAAAAAAATTGTATATAAGAGGAGATATGTCATTCACAAAAAAGGGGTTATGTGGCGATCTCAAAAGGAATATGCAATAGAAAATATGGGGTACTTTGTTATGCATCCGCAAGTTACTCACCATTTTTGTTTATTGCAACTTTATCTTTGCATTCCCAATTTAATTCAACATTGAATTCTAGTAGACCCCATGCATGCATTACCTTGCACTCTATGTGTATGTCTTGTCAAACTACCCTTCCTTATGAATGAAAGTGCCACCATATCAGTAAGTTACAACAAATAAAAAGTACATTATATTTTCATATTTTGACTTTTGATTACATTGTATATTTAATGCTTACAAATTACAATAATTGAGTATTGTGAAAAGTATATATTAAATAAAAATTACAGTTTTAATGTTTATAAATATTATTTTTTATTGTGTAATTCCTTACCAAATGACTTTCGAACACTAATCAACACGAATCTTTTCTATTACAATATCATATATGGATCACATAAAAATGAGAAAATTAATAGAATGCATGAACACCAAATAAAAAGGTTTTGAAGTTTAGTTTAAAAAACTAATAATTTCATTCCTTTATTTAGTTTTAACAGAAGTTACAAGCAATATTTATTTCTTTTTTGGGATAGTACACTTTTTAACCAAGAGCGTTTAATAACAAGTAACCAATTAATCCTCTCTTTGCGTAATTCAATATTTTGAAATATTGTTTTTTCCAATTAAAAAAGGAAAAAGTATTAGAAATTAAAAGTAAGGGAAGCCATGAAAGCATCTAGGCTAGACCTGTTTTTTTTTAAAGCTGGATGCATATATAACTTCTTAAGTTTTCACCATTTTTTATTATTTCACTGTGCAGTCTCATAAGAAATTCTGCATTTTGAAAGCTTCACTTCATCCTCTACGTCAATGGAATTTAATTTGAATAATCTTTTTGTACAATGGAATTTTGCTAATCAAGCATGGAATGCAGTTTTTAAGTGGATAGGGTTTTAGTACAATGGAATTTTGCTAGTATGGTTCAACCGAATTTGGGGCAAAAACACTTTTCTCAGTTTGGTTCTTTATTTCATGGAAAAAATATGCGAAATTCAATCATCGTTAAGGGTGGTGATCTTCCTAAGGTTTAGAGTGTTCTAAGTCATATTCGGAGGTTATTGTGGACTTGGATGATATGTAAGGGTCACTGTTGCAAGCGGGGGTGTTTGAATCCTTTATTGTGCCTTTTCGCCTAGTAACGATTTTCGTTGCTATTATTTCAGCCTTTTAAGAGGTTTTTGCTTTACTTTATGTAAATTTTTTCATATAGGTTCACATTTCATGCCCTTTTAATAATATTTGATTTGCCTTTAAAAAAATCAGGTAAAGGCACATGAATGTCTTTATTATATCTCTAATAGTTTCTACTCTTACAAAATCAATGAAGAAAATCATCACATGGAAAGAACTATATCATACACACCAAAAGGTACATAGCATGTAGCTAGGTTCCATTGTACTAATGAATATGCCGAAAACCTCTCTAGCTTAGTTAAAGAACAATGTAATGACAAGTTTGTAATTGTTTTTATTGGTGAATATTAGTTATTAGTTTTTGCTAAAAGATGAGTTCAAACTCATGATCTCTCCCTCTTCCTTCTCCTTTCACCGGCCATCTTATAAACCCTCAATTGCCCACTTATATATATATATATATATATATATATATATATATATATATATATATATATATATATA